>JAOYMR010000012.1:15752051-15785165 GCA_025802075.1 Tenebrosternarchus preto | reverse complement strand
CCCCATCTTCCCTGTGTAACCGCCTGTCTGTGGCCGTAACGCAACATTCCGAACAGTACGTTCCGTCCCAGCACCAAGGAAGATTCCGTACCGCTCGGGAGACTTCACCGGGTGTGTAAACACACGTCTGTCTCAGAGAGATCTCACTGGCCAATCAAATGTTCGTCTATCTGGGCAAAAAAAAGTCCTGTGTAGAGGAGGAACACCACAAACAATCCGAAACCGCCGAGGAGCGTCATCGAGGATCAGGACGACACTGTGGCTACGGGCAGGAGGCGGGCACCATACTCAGGACAAGCCCCAGGACACCTCCCACTACAGCCAATGGGCGTGGTCCATTACCTTCACCCCACAGAGCGTGCAGTTCCGTGTGGCTGGCTTTTCCTACTGTGGAGATATTCGTCCTCTGTCCGTGTGGCACTTCTTTAAACAACAAAACAAAAATGACGATGACAAAAGAAAAGAAAAAAAACAAAGCCAACCCACCTCCAAAAAAACAAAACGAACGTTACTTTGTGGCAGGGAGTCTGTGAGAACAATCATAAAATCATTAAACAGGAAATGTTAGCGGAGTCATGGTGACGAGCACCAGGAGGAGAGAACCACTTCCAGAGGGTAATGGGGTCAGACAGAGCAGTACTGAGCTCAGGCAGCTTTGCACAGATTCACTGATCGCCAAAACATAATTCTCCAGGAGTGATGCAAGAACATGATATACAGATCACAAAAGCTGTACAAAGACTTTTTTTTTTTTTGTTGCCATTGTTACCACCGTTATTATCATTGTTGTTAGGGTATCCTTTATCTCTGTACTGTCCCCACAGATCATGCCTTTGTAAACACACTGAAGTCTAGCTGAGGTTGAATGTGCTTTCTGCAATTTGTCATCGATTTCACCAGCTTCTGTTCTGCTGCTGTACTCCATCCCAATCTGTTCCTGAAGTGATCCAACCACAGCGTCTCCTAAGGACTCTTCAGTAATGTAACGGACGTCCGTAGAAGCAGATGGGTTTGTGGCCAGCCTGGAATGACGTGCTTTATCTACATCTGCTCCGATCAGATCCCGCAGCTTCTCGGGTGCGAGCGGAGTCAGAGCTGGCCCTGCATGTTCCCCTCCACCGCCACTACAACGCCAGGCTTGTCCTGAGACCGGCAGTTCGACCGAGGTCGCCGCCCACCTACCTCTCCTGTGTAGACAGGGAGGTTTCGGGTTGCCTGGCGAGGAGGAGGAGGGGTCTCAGCCTGACTGATCCCACCCCCAAACAGGTTTCAGCTGCTCCGAACACGCAATTCAAACCCTGGGAAACCGACTCTCCTTTAGCAACAGCCACGTCCACACTCCTATTGTCACTGCTCACAATGTTACAGTGCTTTCAGTCCGAGGGCTGCACAATGCACTTTGAAAAGATCCGGGAGTCTAGCCAGGAGTTAGGAGTTACATTTGGCAAGGAGAGCGTCACTAAAGCCAAGCAAGGCACCCGCGGGGCCCACACCCTGGCAGACGCCCGCGCCCACTGCATCCATGCAGCGGGAAAATCATTACACCCGAAACAGGATCACACACAGCAGCATCCATGACGTACGACACACGAAAAGCATTATGTATGCAAACATCACGAGTATCAGCCAAATGACTAAGACAGTCGGGCATAACGCTGTAATTAATGGGTCTGCCTCAGTTTCCTCACTCACCATTTCTCTCTCTCTCACTCTCACAGCGGTGGAAGCTGCCACTCAGAGGAGTGCAGCAGAGTGCAACCTCACGATCCCTGACCGGGTCGACAGACGATCGATGGCAGACTGTCAGCCCCGTTCTTTATCGGACCCCAACAGCAACGGACCCTGACAGCGACCGCACCACCCCCTCAGACCGGGCGAGCAGACGGCACACCACATCCACACACACACACACACACACACACGCTCCAGCCGCAAGCCGAAAACGTACACTAATACTGCGCCGGTAGAACGACTTCAACAAGACATCTGGCAACGTTTTCACCTTTTTACCCAAGAATGCATTCCAAACCGAGAAAGTATGTAGCATCTACATGCACATCATAGTAAACAATAGCGCCTCTTAGCAGTTTGTATCCAGTGTTTCCTCGACAATCCTGCAGTGTGATGCCAGCTGCCAATGTCAGTTGAAACTCTGAAGGCTAGGGCCCCGACCAGCGGCTGGGGCCCCCGGCCCATGGGTTGCCCAGCGGCTAAACTTAAAAGCCAAAATAATACCGCTTAAATTTCACAGCACTATATTAAACAGCCCAGCCTTGATGCATTGCAAACCAATATCAGCAGTAACTAACCATCATGTTTGTTGAAGATATCACAATGTCGGAAAAATAATGCATATTAAAATAGAATTATCATAGAACAATCAGAAAACAATTATGCTGATCTTAATGGCAAAATCTTAAAATTACAATTTAAGACAAAGAAGAGTTCGGTCAGTTCATTCAGGCAAATTCAGTCATTAGGCAGGGCTAAATAACACACACACACACACACACATTCAATATTTGTCAACTGATTTGCTATGACACCACAAGAACAGAGCAGTAAGCAGGGGTTCCGACTGTTTCTCGCAGAGGCCATTGGGGATTCAACTCCAAACTTGTGTTTATTATGACTGACCTCGTGCCAGAAAAGAAAGCAGACTGCGCACCGTCTACAACACAGGCACAACACACCAGATCGCCTTCTCTAAGATATACACAGTGTATAATATACACCAGAGCCCTTTCTCGGAGCTTTACACAGTGTCAGCGAGGTATGCAAGGGACATCAGTGTTATTAATTGCAAACTGCTAATCTGTACCGAAGTGCACGCGAACGCATGCAGAGAGGCAGCGCTCGCGCAATGGGCCGCAAATTCATACCAGCAGAACGGCAAATTGTAACATGACGCTGATGCATGTTATAGCAGGACATAATCCTGTGCAAAACAAACAGTTATCGGGGCAAAGAGGCATTACGAAATACAATGTAATGTAAACTGGCAAAATATTGTGAAAGTAACACTATACAAGGCCATAAAAAAATCTAGAAGAACAGAAGAGTCTGGCGGTCTAAAACGCTTATCACGCCCGATGCCGACTGGTCTGAAATATGAACTGTTTAAAATTATTTGATTGTCATGTCCCCCTCGATGTTTTTTTTTAACTCACAAACTTAATTTATGTCATGTATTCATAATTATATGACTAAAGGTACAAAGGTACTCCTTTCACGTTATATTACACGGACGACATTTTGTTCACTGCACTTACTATATAAAGAGTAACCAAACCCGCAGCATTTATTTTTTTTTCTTGACGTTCCCAAAAGTGCTGGTGTGCGTTTTCACTCCTCATTAAAACATTCTATGGCCTAGCCAACTGAAAAAATGGTGCAAGAACAAAATTATTTCTTCTAACAGGCATTAGAAAATATTACTTATATTGCACTGTTAACAATGGAAATGGTTGACGGTTGAAATGGTTAAAGATAAGATATTAAATCGGTATAGACTAATGTGAAGTTTACTTGTAGGACAGTAACCGTATTCTGCTTTCGCTACAGAGACAGACCATCTTTCGCAGCCGCTCCTAAAGGTCGTAGGGAAACAGAGCGAATCTTGCACTTCAGTAACTCTAAAATTAACCATGCTTTGGGGAAGAAAATGCGACTCCTAATGCATTTTTGCTCGAAACCACACCCTATACAATTATGAGAATTAAGATAAACATTTTGGCAGTTAAATAAATAAATGTTAACGGTGTTGTGTGTGTATGTGTGGTTTTTTTGTGTTTGTGGTTTTGTATCATCGTTTACATCACAGAAGCGTTACAGTTTTTGCAAACTGAGGCTAACACTACGCGACAGAGAGTAGTTAGTTTTAGGATTATTGCAGGGGTTACTGGTCATCTAGCCTATCTAAATGCCCAGAAAATGTCCTTATATCGTGATAAATGACAGAAGTCTTTAGCCCCCACCCTTGCTATTTTCTCGATATGAAAATCTTATTACATACACAATTTATTTTCCATGTTTTCGATTTGCTATGATGATCATATATAAACAAAGTGGTTAATATTGTTAACCAAATATTAACAAAGTATTTCATATTGTTTATTTAACATTGTTTAAATTACAATAATCAATAAATACAGCTTCGTAAGGAAACTAGAAATCTTGTCACTTTTTAAAACCCCCAAATAACAACTCAAGAATAAGAACTAACCAAATTATTATATTTAAGACATATAATTTAAAAAGGCACAATGAGTCTACCCTGTAAATGATCATTAATTTCAGAGGTACCTACTAAAAATCCACCAGAACGTCTCGTCTCAGTAATAACATCAGACATTACACCTGTAGTCTGGTCTTTTTAATTTGTATTATTATTATTATATATTTATTTTAATTAGAGGTAACCGTTAAATAGGTAGTCCAGTGGTTGCTCGACTAAATTAACAGCTGTTGTAATCGCGCTAAGGGAAACGGCCTGATTTCGACACTTACCTTTTTGTGTCTATCTTTAAAGGGCAAAGCCAGCCATTGCATCTCCTGCAAGAAGTCCTGCCAGTGTTTTTGGTCCTGATCAGATGAGACGAAAACGATTTCCAATTTGTCCTTGTGTTCCGATGTTTTTTTAAACTTGCTGTAAAACTCACAAAGGCTGGGATTGAACTGCTTACAAGGGCCGTTTAAACTACATCCGAAGTACAGCCCGACCAAGGAAAGCTTACTGCCCAGCGCGTGAACATCCACCTCGGCTTTCTCGCTGTTGACGAGTCGCTCTCCGAGTAGATTTACCAGGAACTCCGACATCGTCGCTCTGGATTTAAAACACTATTTTATTCCGTTGGTCAATCCAGTAATTTGCAACTCCAAGAAGCTCAGTGAATGCCAAGTCGCCCTGGTGCCCCAATTTTGCCGTTTTGAAGAGCACCGACGATATTGAATAAGAGAGCGTAGGCAGGAGACACTGAATTGCTGTTGAGGAATGTGCTCCGGTTTTAGTCCTATTCTTCAGCAACAGTGACTACTGCCGTCTGCACAGCATTCTTGACATCTAGTGGTCATAATGTTGTATTGCATCTTATTTCATAACATATGTTGTGACATGGCCTATTTCCATCAAGATTTTATCGTTTCAGGTTTTTAGCAATGAAAATATTTGTTTATGTAAACATTGAAAGGCTTATATTTGGCTCCACTTCAAACAGCGTCCAATTTTAAACAAGCCAAACACCCAATCTAGTATTTAAAGTGAATGCAGTGATGTTATTTTCATATGATATCAATGTCTACGTAAAGCCATTAAAAATAGGTCATTTTCCAGTGATTCCTTTTCATATTACGAAACAGCCATTACAGTGACACCTAGTGGCCTGGATGCTTCAAAACTTGTTTTCTTTTTTTTAAACATGGCCACTTAAGACGTAGAGGACCCGCTCTATCGAACATAAACTTGTTCATTTGAGGACTACAAATCAGTTTAATCTCTCATCGCATGTGAGCTACCCTTTATAGAAAAAGTAAGAATAATAAGAGCTTTCATAAATATGTTTGCTATTTCGTGATGGTAAAATTAAGTGTTGCTCCTTTAAAGGTGACTGAGGTGTATAAGATGTTGCCTATCGGCGTACAGTATTCGGTTTCTCATTTTAAAAAAACCGACCAGTGATTTATATCAACAAAAATATAATTGACTATGGAAATATGATATATCCCTTGTCAGTAATGTATGTTTAATTAGTCACAAGGTTTGCGTTTCCTAAACACACGCGATTGACTCGCATAAACAATGCAACAGGAATTTGAGAAAAGTCTCCATTTGTAGTCTTGTGCATATACAAACACAAACGACAGAAAAACGATTTAACGACATTTTATGGGAAATATGACATTTGCACTATTTGTTTTGTGATTTACATATTTCATTTCAGTTGTACGTTTTATTTTATAATTGTGTTTACCCTTTCCAAAGTGATTTTTATGATTAAATATCTTTCAACACTTCAGGTAGAGAATATTCTCAAGATCAGAAGCTGCTTTTAACATTCTGCTATATGCCCTCTGTATGTGTCAATAGTCTTTGAAAATCAGCATTTATTTTACAGACACAAATGCATAATTCTAACGTCACAATACTACCCAGAGTTCACATAATACAGTTAAAATGAAGAGATTATGAAACGCATTACATTTCATAGAAACTGAATAATCCCATTGAAATAGACAAAGTAAACAGAATCTTTTGAGTTGTAATTTATGTTGTGCATGCGAGACGCTAATCTTCCGTGAACATCAGTCGAACCAGGTCAGCTTTGAAACACTCTTCCTCCACCAGTTTCTGAGGCTAGAATACACAAGACACAATACAGTAATACATTATTCTTATTTAAGAACACCATAGATGCACCTGCATCACACTAAAACCAACGGGATTAGACATGTGTATCTTATTAAAATCTGATCTTTTTTTACACTTACCGTGCCATATCGTAGCAGAGTAGGGACTCCTGTAAGTTTCAGTGTCTTCTTAAACTCATTATTAGGGTCTTTCCAGCTGGCAAAATACATGATGTCAGTGACTGAAAATAGTAAAGATAAGTCTAATACATGAAGTGCATTACATGCATTATCAATAATGAAAACGATGTTTAAAAGTAAATGCTTGGTTTACGAGTTTACAGAGGATACGAAATTATTCCCTGGAATTATGCTATGTTGAAGTCGTATGTTTTTGTCCTATTTGTAACTCTAAAAACAAGCCTTTGAACATTATTATGTTGTTGTCTGAACGCCAAATAAATGTTTTCTGAGATTCAATACCCGAGTAGGCCATTCTTTTAACTGTGATGGTTTAGACAGCATTTGTTAATATGACGAGACAGACTAAAACCTACTACGGCCTGTTTCCGACTTGGCAGTAGATGAAGACGGATCCTTCGTGAAGATGGGCCATTTCCCCTCGCACCACTGGCTCAGCTGGACAGCAATCGAAAAAACAGTGACATATTACATTCGTCCGCTGCATTTATATCGTTCGAAAATCACAAGAACAGCGTACTACTTCCTCTGTAAATGTTAGCAATCGCTGTAAAATTTCATATTATTTTCAGCCATAACCCACATAACGTGCACATATGCGGAACCCAAGAAAAAGTAAAACCCAAAGAGATAAATATAGAGTTTGTTATTAGCGAGCTTCTTATGCTGTTTCATCTGTCACGTGATTCAGAAGCCCACCTTTTACACAATCTGGACACCAACTTTTGCCTTGGTCATCTTTATCGCCACTGAAGTAAGCAAAAATGTCTTTTCCTGCTCTTTCAGAGACAGCTTTGCAAAATTCTTCGTAACCATGGACTTTAACTTCTTCGTACTTGGCCATACTCAGGATTCCCCTGTATCACGAGCAGAGTTAGGATAGAATAACAAAGTCCAACGTCTACAGCTTGTGGAAGGTTAAAGTTATACAAGCGTTCAGCAAATGTATTGAATTGAGAATGTGAAGAGAACAACAACGCTACTCAGATGAGGTCAGATGCACCAAAACGTTTCCGCGAAGTTCCGGAACACTTTAATCACTAATAAAAGTCCTTTGCACGTAATTTAGTTCAATTATAATTAAGGTAAACCATGGGACTACTACTTGGTTGGACTCTTTCTGGGACTCATAATAACACTACGTATGGCAGGAAACTAATGCAAAGATCTTCCAAAGACATTATGGTACAATCAGTTTGCCTCGAAAAAAATGTACAGCGCTCGGTTCGTACTGGTAGAAAACGACTGCCGCTGTAACAGGCATTGTATTTATATAAGAATTTTATAAGAAGAAATACCAATGCATTTTTAAGTCAACGGATACAAGAATTTTATAGCAACCTACAAGCATACAGCATACAGCCTATTGGTATTACATGTGGGATTACTCTTATTTAAAACCTATTGAAGAAGATGGGTAAGAGCAGTATAGAGAAGGTGTACGAGTTCACTCCGACTGAGTTCAGTGCGGCTTCTGCGGGTTCCCGCTGTCTATGCTGACAGGTACAGAACCTCAACCTTTCAGCAACATGTACATGATCACAATATAATTAGTGTCATACCCATGTGACTAAATTAAGAATAACATGATTATTACTAGTTATAAAACATCCAGATTGTAATAACCCATTGATAGCATACTTTTATAGTTACAGGCTTTTTGGTGGGGCTTCACGGGTTCTGTAAAATGATAATAATTTTTAAAAAACGGTAGGAAGCAGGAGCACAGATGTAATGCGCTGTGTGTTTTACTTGAATTGCACTAAAAATTGACACATCACCTTTTGAAATCAGAGGCAAAAAAATCAGTTTATATCCAGAAACCCACGGAACTCGGCAATGTCGATTTCAAAAGAAGAGTCCTGTATTTCGGCCGGAATATATTGTTCTGCGTGCTTAATGGCTGTTTAATTTCAGAATTGTTGCGATCGCCCAGTAGCAAACAGATATAAGCGACACAAGGAAAAATAACAAAAATTACCAGTGTAATTTACATTTGAATGCGTGTTTGCATAAACCAATTTCCTTTATTGGATTGCGCTTGCTCTGTTGGATTTACTTATCTGCATTCGGTGTTGCGTTAAAATGGGTCATATAAAATAAGTTAAGAATTTGAACACGTCCTGTTAGATGTATGTTTCACTATTTTACTATCTTTACTCATTTCTGTGTGTAATTATCACAGCCTAACATTTTAGTTGTATTTATATCGTCTGTGGAGAGAAGCTGGTATCAGACGTCGGATCATTAGAGGGATCTAGGACCCAAAGCTTGTACCAGACATGGGATGATTAGGGGTCTTTGACCCAAAGGTGACTTTGGAAGCGCACGGGTCAGAACCTTTTCCTGGGTGCTACTTGTTTAGAAGACAGCAGCAGTTTTCCCTGTCACCGGGACACGTCATAGATGTAGCTTATGCTATACCGGCATGCCGTATCTTTCTCATACCTATATTATAGGCTAATTTAAAGTTTTTCTTAATCCCTTACGAATAAAAACATAAGAGATGGGCTTCCTTGAGAGCAACCAGACATTTGTCAGCATTCATTCTGTTTCGCCGTTAACGCTCCTTGTTTCTGCACTGTAAGGTAGCCAAGGGCGCACTGATGCACTGCTGTCAAATACCGTCCGTTCGGCACAGCGTCGAGGGCTCCTGGAAGAGAAATGGCACCACTGAATTGTAAAAGTATACTGCTGTCAGCGTTCGATTATAAGACAGAAAAATTTGTAATCGCGAAAAATAAGAAAGTTGGCGTACTGTATAGACTAATCCAGCTGTCTCTAATTGGGTATATAATCGGGTAAGACTGTCTTCGATTCTTCACCGCAGTTACCGAAAGCTTAGCCTTCCGTGCTGCATTCCTTTGTACTTTCAAGTTGGCAAAAGGTTGTATTCGGCTTTTTAAACATGTAAATAAATAAATATTAAATAAACAAATAGACAAACAAAGTCTCTCTTAGAAGTACATACGGAATAATGAGTTAAAACAGTGACTATGATACATTCTTTATAATGGCGTCGTTAGTTTTGCGTTAATTTGAATTTGAATTTGTTTGAAATCATTTCTATGTAAATTCATCTGTACTCGTTAAGGTGGGTGTTCCTAACGAAGAAAGGCTACCAAGAGACAGAAGATTCTGTTGAGAGTTCAGTCATAACCAAAGTGAAAGGGGTCGCACTCACCAACACAACGACCACCGGCCCCCGTCTATGGGGACCAGAAGATTACGTCATTCCACATCAAGTGAGTAGAGGTGCTGGTACATCATATAGTGCAATAGTTTGTGATATTAATTTAAAGCATGCAAATTGAATAATAACAAATCTTCTAAAACGCTTTTCTCCCCAATTTCTCCAGGGTGAAGGTGTCCTTTTCATAACAACAAACTTTATCGAAACACCAAACCAGAAATTAGGCTACTGTGCTGAGGTAGAGCTCGTTTTAATTGACCGAACATCAGATACATTTTTATAATATATTATTGCAAATGAGACACCAGTCTTTCATCCTATTAGCAGAAGTAACAGTGAGCATCTCAAAAACAGTTATGATAGCGTGAAAACCTGCTGTAATATTAGAAAAGGAACTGAATATAAAGTTCTGTGTCATAAGTTGAGCCGTTTCTTCTGTCGTTCTTGCTTTGCTTTTTTGGTTGTGATGGTTATCATTTTAAGACAGTTAGGATTTAGGATAATTTCAGACTGAAGGAACCTTTCTTTAAGAGAATGCAGGTTAACCAGCTAGAGTCATGTTTAAGGTTTATCAGTAATGTCGATGTTTTAAGGCTTTTCTTAAGTCCTATAGAGTGCTATCCTAAAAGGTAACATGACTCTGCAGATGAGGGCACACCTTAATGACTAAGCACATTTAGACTGTAACCCTGCTCCTGTCAGCAGCACTAGCTAGATGCATGTCAAAGGAGCTGGAGACAATGCTGTATATGGGCACTGTCGGAGACGCTCAGACACGGTGTCCATATGAGGAGAATATCGTAGCATTAGCATGCCACTTATTAGATCGCTGGCCAGTAAACATTTACATTTACCACGTCGCCATTTTATGCTCTTGTAAACCCTTATCAGGCAGTAAAACTATACTGGCAATAAACCTTTTTTAAGGGGATTATTTTTCGTTTCAGCTGTGGGTGTCCCAGCACATGTTATTACTGCTCATAACACAGCAGATTCTGAACTGATCAGGCGTTTCAAATATTTTTTTCCCTTAAAAAGAGTTTTAAGGTGCTGGATGGACATTGTACGGAGAATGAAGACTGTACAGAGGGAGAGACAGTTATAGCTGGCAATGGTACATACCAAAATAGTATGTTTATGCCTTTTACACTGGAAGTGCATTTACGTGAATGGTCCTGTTAATGAAGTACATATGAAGTACATATAGCACACCTTCTTCGTTGGCTCACCTCAGGAGTTAAGAGCGGGCGCTGTTTGAAGAAAGACGCTACCTCCACTGGCACCTGTGAAATATATGGCTGGTGCCCCACTGAAAGAAGCCACCGACCACAGTAAGGATGACCTTTCTTACTACAGCAGTGGTGTCTCACCAGTTCAAGAGCATAGTGTTGCATCTGCTTTATTAAAATAGCTGCTTCAGATACCACACGGCACGTTTATTTGTGGGTTTGAAAGTGCCACTCACGTAGACTCTAGTGCAGGTAAGGGCAGTCCTGAAGCCACGTTGTTAACTGCCTGTGTGGTAAAACTGCCTTTTAACAGTAAAGATTAGTCTTTTCTGCATGGTGATGCGTTACTGCTGTGCAGGTCCATACTGTATGCAATTAGTGTAAGTGGAGTCCTTGTTTCTCCTTAGTGTTCCTCTGCTAGCAAGAGCTGAAAACTTCACAATTTACATAAAGAATTTCATCAGATTTCCCAAATTTGGCTTCTCAAAGTAAGCTTTTGCATTTTCTGTCTTATTAAAATAACTTTGGCAATGTTATAGTAACTGTAAATAGGTAGCAATGTGTAGATAAAATGTTTAAACCACTTAAACCCACTGACATGAAAGCAGCAAGTACCCAAACATAAATATTTTTGTCCAGTAGAGAGTGCTATTGAGCACTTGTTGATCAGTACAAAATGTATATTCTTAATGTAATATTAAATGTAATACTCTTCTTATACTCTGCTAAAGACATAACAGGACACTTTCTGGTCATTGAATGAACAATGGCTTACTTTAACACATAATGAATATTATAGGCCACAATGATATTACTCCCCCATTACCTCCATCACTCATGCGTCCTGCTGTGTTACCTCAGTGGAACATTCACCAAGGACTTTACTTGAGTAATTTCCTCTTCAGATCAAACGTTTTAGAGACACCCATGGACACGTACCTGAAAAAGTGTTTGTATGATGAGGTTGCTGATCCATACTGCCCTATTTTCCGCATCGGTGACATCGTCCGCAGAGCCGGACATGATTTCCAAGACATGGCCCTGCTGGTGAGTGTTCACCATTTCACACTCCAAGTTTCTTTCTTTAAAAGAACCATGGGATTAAATTCCTCTTGGGAGAAAACACACCCGAAATGCATCAAGAAACAAGAGATGGTCATCTCTCTTCATGGTGCAGTGATCACCAAACACTCAGGAATTCTTAGCATGTAAGAATCAGCGATAGGCTCGAGGAACCGTGTCGCTTCTAAACCGCAGGACACCTGTGCAGGGCGGCTCAATCGGAGTGTTGATCGAGTGGCGCTGCGACCTGGACAGAGGCTCCTCTGAGTGTCATCCCCGTTACGGATTCACACGGCTGGACAGCAGCACAACAGCCAACTCGATTTCAGCAGGATACAACTTCAGGTAGTGATCCAGTGTGTCGGCCTGACATTTTACGCCAAGGACAAGGGCTGCTTTTTGAGGCAGACCTCATTTAAGTCTCCTGCCATCAGGCTCATCTTCCTTGATGACTATCTCCTCAGATATGCCCACTATTTCAAGAACGTTGGAGGACAAACCCACAGAACCCTTTACAAGGTCTATGGAATTCGCCTAGACATCTTGGTTTATGGCAAGGTACGTGACCTGCACTGCTGTCCTCGTCCTGTCATTTGTGATGGTACCGAGGATTTGTTCACAATACATCTTCACGTTATTAACACCTAGCCTGTTTTTTAGGCTGGAAAGTTCAATATAATTCCCACGGTAATAAATCTGGGCTCTGGGCTTGCGTTAATGGGGGCTGTAAGTATTGGAATCACTTGTGTAACACACATTTGATTTTCTAATGTATTACAAAGGTTTAACACCTGTTATGAAGAATAACAGTTGAGAGTATAAACAAATGTTTGTTGATTGTTGTTATTGAGTATTGTTGAAAATGATTTGATTAGGCCTTTTTGTGCTCATGCCTGCAGGGGGCATTTCTCTGTGATATGGTACTTCTCTATATGATGAAGAAGAGTACACTGTACAGACAGAGGAAGTTTGAAACGGCCAATAGGTATGCTTCACGCGCACCCCCCTCCCCCGTAACCACGCAGCTGCTTTAATGTGTAGATTTTCTTTTTTTTTTTTTAGCACGACGTAATGGTTGAGCAGCTCAGCTCGGAGGCGGTTCTCGGCGCGAGAGCCCTGATCTCTCTGCGTGTGCAGCTCTCTCCCCAGGAACGGAAACAACAACGCAGAGGGAGCCGAAATGGACGAGGAGACCGCAAAACACCCATCTGAGCTGGACCGACTCGCCGAGCCCGCTTATGATCAGCCCGTAGCGGACCTACCTGGGCTTCCCTCGGACCAACTGGAGAAGCCGTCCGACTGACCAATAACGGAGGATTTGGAAGAGTTGCGGTGGCGAAGGAACTACTGCCGTAAAACTGCATTTTCTGCTGATCTGCTAAGCTCCTTCCACAGCACTCCAAAGGAACGTTAAGGACATTTTAATCACTGGTCATTAGTTGTGCAACACCGTTTACTTGACGAGAACAATTTGTTTTATTGTTTTAATATTTATTTGAGCATTACGGATGACCCCCTTATAGCCACCAGAGCGTGGGGGCAGTCATTGTGCTGGTGTTGTGTGTGGCCCAGCAGTGTCACCACGGTTTGTACCCAAACACATCTCACCTGCAGTGGTGCTGTGGCAGCACTTTACACCAGCCAGGCTACACACACTACTGTGATACAACTCATTCACCCACAGTGGGGAAACGAGAGTATAGCCATCCGGTATTTGATTTTTGATTCTTGCACCACTACAATTTTATTCAACTTCTATTTAAAAGTTACTCAAAAGAAGAAAGTATTTACTACAAAAAAAAACCCGAAAACAATCCTGAGTAAATATTTTATAATCTGAACTAAACTCAGTGTGTGGTTTTGTGTCCAATGTTCATGGCCTGACCTTTCCTCTAGCAACACAGTGTGTGACAGAGTGCTACCATCCCGGAGCATTTTACACGAGTGAAGGTCACGAAGCGCCGAGCTCCTGTGAAACGATGCCCCATGCGATCCAGCCCAGATGTTCACGCCTTTCCATTCTGCTGATTGATAAATCATATGAAGTACCACATGAGTTGCAAATGCAAGTCAAACTTTATTTTGGTTCGAGGGAGACTGTTTGTGCAACACTTTGTTCCTGGGAAGGGGAGGGGTGGGATGGAACCCAAAAAAACAAAAAACAAACCTAAAACAAAATTAAACAAATAAACAAAAACAAAAAAAAAACGACGAGCATCTGGAATGACAGATTTCAGTTACACAGTTACAGGTGCACCCTGCTACCATTCAAGCAATATTTTTGTTCTTTGGTGGAACAGGATGAGACACTCGGCACGACTCCCCGACGGGCTACTGGCCTTCAAAAGCGCCCGTGTGTAGTTTTAAGGGAGAGTTAGGATTAGAGCACGTGTGTTATGGAAGATGAGAAGACCTTTCTAAAGCCCTCGTCAGAGAGCGGGGAGGGCACGAGGAGCTCTGCCGTGGGGGGGTGGGGTCACGCCCAGACGAGGGACTCAGCAGCAGACGGTCAGACTCGCACGTAACGGCACACGCAACCTTCTATCCAACTTCAGTAGTTTTATGTAGCTTGGTCCCCTGTACATGTACAGTGCACCGGGTCTACTCAATGTGCACGTGTACCTGCACTTTAACTAACACATCCAGACAAACACACACACACACACGCACGCACGCACTCACCTACACACACCCAGAACACAGCCCAGTGGAGGCACTTCACATGGAAACAGCAACCTGACTTTGTACCCTTGAGCTGTAACAAGGCCTGAAATGAAGACTGAACTGAGAGGTTTTCCATCGAACGTCCAGGTTTTCAAACGACTTGTCAAGGTCAGGAGAAGCAGCTTACAGTTGACAGGCAAATGCATTAACTTACTACAGAACTTGTCTATTAACAATGTTGCATTGCAAAAAGGTATTTCATAAATTAGATCTTGCTTCTATCCATAACATTTAGAAGAAGGCATGTATCACAATATATGAAGGGATTAAATAGCAGCTTCTTGGGTTAAGTACAGTAACGAGAGAGAGAGATGAGCCTGAGATGAATTCACCCAGTCCGACAGCATCACCTCAAGCTTCTCTTCTCTTACAACCCCTTTATCAAGCCAAACTTCATTTGTCAAGCCTCAAGGCTCTGCTGGATTCAGCTTATGACATACCAGATGGCCGTTCTCTGTCCACGACAGGACGAGATGTCTGAGGATTCTGCCATGGCAAAATCCAAGACAACACATCATGAAACCCCAGAACGAAGCTGTCTTGGTCGTGATCTGAGGGCAAAATGACAACTGTTACAGCCCGATACTCAACACGCTAATTTGCTAAATACAAAAATGCTCTTTTTGAGAACTTGTCTTTCAAAAAAAATTTCTGATTCACATTTAAAAAAAGAAAAGAAAAAAAAGTTAACTGAAACTGCTAATATCTCAGCATCTACGCTATGCTCATTAAAGACAGTCCAATGGAGAGAGAAAACCAACGACAACAAAACAAAAAGTTTAAGGCTCTTAAGGGGTGACAAGGGAGGCCAAGATATAACGGGTGTCAACCACACCACCCGCACACAACGATCAGTGGTTGCTGCGTTGGTCACGCCTCCATGTGTCGGCGTCTCTGACGGTTCCTGCACCCTACTGCTGGAGGTCCTGCCCTCAGACACACAGGTGGGCACGGGAACACATGAAGAGGCACCAGCAGACCTGAGAAACAGAGCCCTTCATTCCTAAAGCAGCAAGCACCTTCACTGTGGACCACAAGGAACCGATGCCAAGCGCTTACCAACAGGACAGAGCTAAAAATAAATAAAATAAACAAAATAAACAAACATGAAATGCATGTCTGTTTGAAATGGCCAAACTTTGCCTTACTAATTCAGTCCATTCCACTGGTAATACGTTCCAGCCATTTTAGGTGTGAAAGCAAGATGGCACCTGAAGGCAGGTAGTGAAGGTACTGGCACGGTTGAAGATCGCTATGGAAACGGCCCTCCTGCTGGAGCAGCAGCGTGATGGTTCCGCTGGCGCAGTGCGGCCTGCAGCGTCGCCGTGAGCAACCACCACAGCAGTACAGCGGCGGGGCTGGCAACCCCAACTACAACACAGGCTTCTCCCTGCTTCTCCTTTACACTGCCATGTGACTCACGAGGGAACCATTATGGCTCAAGGAAGGTTTTCTTTTAACAAGTGTACTGGAAACTAACCACAAAACAGAAAGGTGACAATGGGTTCACACCTGGCCTCTACTTTTTCACCTGGGCCTGCATGTATGAAATGTGTCAAGGGCCTCATCCTGGATCAGCTCCCTCCATCCACGCAGGCATTTTCCACTGGGAAACAGGAAGGCAAAAGACAGGTCCTAGATCAGCTTCACATACCCTGAAAAGTTTGAAACCCCTGTAGTGAACAGTATCAAGCCATTTTAACCGAGGTTAAACGAACATCCCAGAAACTCAAACAACCTCTTCTCAAAGGGCCAAATTTCTGAAGCACTCACATGTCTCCAGTGCACTGCAGAGCAACTTCAAGATTAATTTCTCGTCTTACACGTACACGGGGAGGTCCGGCAGCGAGAATAACAACGATGCAGGCCAGCACGATGGAAGAATAAACCCGCTCCCACTGCGACAGCCTTATGGCTGGTTTAACGATGCCATCGCAGGTCCTGAGCCATAACTCGCGCACGACAGCCCCAAGAAACAGTCTGGTCATAGATGCACGACCCAGGGGGTCAATTTGCACCGATTCAAAGTTACAAGCGCAAATTAACATGTAAACATTGACGGGAGAATTACCACGCGCCGGGTCCGTGAGACCAGAGCAGGACACGGACAGCAGAAGCAGTTTCAGAAACGTGGCGCCCATAGAATCCCTTCAGTCGACCGCCAGCTTGGCCTTGTGGGTATCTTTAAACCAACCAACGAACCAACCAACCAACCAAACAAAAAGAGCACTAAAATAATGCAAAACAGCCTGTGTAGTGCCTTGGCCTAAAACGATGTCCGTGTATGTGACATGATGAGAATGTGGAGCTAAAGGAGGTCAACTGAGCAGGCCTAGAGAAAGTTTAGCTGTGACGGCGGCATTATGACTGAGGGTCCTTAAGAAACGAATAAATACAGGCTTTTAAATAGTCCGATGGTATACACAGATCCCACCGACTATCTCTTCATCTAACCTACACAAGTGGACACGAAATATGTTCATGGTCCAAAAAGAAAAGAAAAGAAAAGAAAAAAACAAACAAAAAAAAACATTAAAAATAAAATCCTGTGGAAAACATTCAGTAGATCAAAACTCTAAACAAAAACAGGATGTTCTGGGGCAGGGTTCTTACACACCGAGCGGAACAGCAGATGCTGTGTAGCCTGAGCAGGACACTCATCTGTATCCTGGGTGATGAACATGGATGTTTCGAGGGTCCCCTGAATCCCGCGGCCGCTGCACCTTGGCCATCATGCCGGTGCCGTGCTCGCGGAAGCAGGTCGGCTGGACGTTTCCGCCCACGTACTCCACGGGCTGCATCAGGTTCGTGTGCGTGGCGCCGGCCCCGGTCCTGAACTGGACCCCCGGGGTGCAGTCCATGGCGAGCCCCGAGAGCCCCCCGTGGAAGGCCCCGGCCAGGTCCTGAGATCCGGAGCCGTCGCTGTTTGGTGTGGGCAGGATGCCGTTCCACAGCGGCGGCATGCAGTGTCCGTTGCTGTAGCTCACGGCCCCCGGCACCGTGCTGACGGGGGGAGAGGGCGTGGACTTGTCCAAGGAGGGCTTCAGGACAAAAGGCCGACCCACGCGCATGTCCTGCGGGTAATTCATGCTCTGGATGGGGAAGCCAGGCCCCGCGGCGGCGGGGGCATCTCTGGGTGGATGCCCCTTGGCAGGTTGGGGTCCGTCCGTGAGCGGATGGAGGTGTGCGAGTTGCTGTTGGGCCCAGTGTGGCAGCTGAGGCTGCTGGGGTAGATGAGGCGGGGCCTGTTGCTTCATGTCGTGATAGGCAGGCACCCGGTTTATGGCGCCCATACTTGGCAGCGTCAGAACGGGGGCGGGGCCGAGGGCGCAGGAGGGCAGCGGGCCCAGGCCGGGGTTGTGGGTGCAGACGCGCGAGCTGGCACCGAGCAGCTGACCACGGCTGATGGGGCTGGGGTTGGCGATCTGGCCCTCGCACACCGAGGTAGCGCTGGTGCCGGACCGCGCCTGGCAGAACCGGCTGATCTGGTGGACTATGCTGCTCAGGTCTCCGGCCCGGTTCTGGTGCAGGCTGGCCACCATGGACAGCGGAATGGTCGAGGTAGACACGGTCACGTTGGGGGGGGCGTCGGCGTCGGGGAGCTTTCCGGGAGCCCGCGCGTCTGGCGGGGGCTGGAGCGGCTGCATGAGGCCCCCAGGGGCCGGGGGGCCGGCGCCGGCGGCCTGAGGGAGGGGCTGAGACTGGGGGAAGCCCTGTGCGCGCTGCAGGCAGGCCGGCTGCGTCATTTCGGGCAGGTGCCGGAGGCTCGGCGGCCCCAGCTGCTGCTGCTGCTGCATGAGGGCGTGCGGGTGGCCGAGGGCGAGGGGCGTGGCAGGGGGCGCGGCCGGGGGCGGGTCAGCCAGGACCGGCCGGCCCATCTGCTGCTGGCCCACGACTTGTGGGCCCTGAAGTCTGGGGTGATGAGCCAAGGCCTTGGGATGCTGCATGACCTGTGGGTGGGGAAGACCCCGCTGGGTCTGCAGAAGTGGCGGGCGGGGGAGGCTCTTCTGGGCCAGCACCTGCGGCTGGCCGGCGAGAGCCTGTACGCGGGGGACAGTCTGAGACAGGCTTAAAGTGCTCGGAGTGCCATAGGAGCCACCTTGCGGGTTCATGGCGACGGACCGCGCCCGACTTCCGTCCAACTCCTTGAGGACTCCTTTGCTGGGAGCTTTGACTACGGCCAGGAGGCCACTGGCGGTGCTGAGCTGAGGAGGGTAGGGACCGAAACGCTGGCTACAGGTGTTGAGGCCGTTCACCGTGCGCCTGACGTGTTTCCTCTGAGGTACTTTCACACTACTGGGGAAGATTTTTATAGTCAGTGGGTTATTGGCAACTTTCTTAGCATAGGCATCTAACTCGGCTGGGGATGGATACTGAGCAGAGCTCATCTTCAGCGTAGCGTCCCCTGAGAAAGACAGAAAAGAGCACATCACCGGGAAAGTGGAGCACACGTGACGACCAGAAGCGGCGCGAGCGCAAATGCTAGTTAAAAATAACCACGTTTAAAAATACTTGCGTTCGAGAAGTTTACAAAAACATGGCCCACATATTTTCCTGAGATCTGCGCTACACTCTCCAGAGACGGGAGCATTTGGGTTTTAAGTGGTATGTATAGAGAAACTTTTCAAGGTTTGATGAGGTGGGGAGAGGGATTCCTGGCAGAGAGTTTTCCCCCATAATAATGGCCACTCCTTTACGGTTGTATGTTCCCTGAAGAAAATAGACTTTTCCTTCATTTCAGAACACAATTAACCTCAAAGTATAATCTTGGCTAAGAATATACAGAGAGGCGATGCTTTTCACAGCTTCGTGCGCAGGAGCACGCTATAACATTTATTAAGCACGCTATAACATTTATTAAGCACGCTATAACATTTATTAAGCACGACACATCAAATGAGGTAACTTGGGCGTAGCTATCAAAATGGTTCATGGGACTGCGCTATGAGGCGAAATACGAAAGTAAAGGATATAGTATAAAAATAACATCTTGGAATTAAGTCAACACAATATTTAATGTTTTCAGGCAAGGCAATTTACTTTCATGTGGTTTGGCTCCAAGCAGACCAGAGAGTTGCCGCCCTCCAAAATAAATAATTAAATAAAACCAGTCATGAGCTTCCCAATGACGCCCATTCATTGGTCAGTGATTTCGGTGGTCAGACACTCCCACCTCTGAGATCCATTTCATTGGTCACTAACGTACTATAATAAGGATCGCAGGTATATGGCATTTTTGCAGAGTGAGCTCATTTTTAAAAGAAGGGGAGGAAAAAAAAAAAAAAAAGGTCATGTGTCAAACACAAATGCTCTGAAACTGAAACGTTTTGTCCTACGATCATATATGTTACACTGAGCTGAGGTCGGGGGTCATTCAGCAGTCTTGATTCACCACTACATACAAGCCAACACTGTATACAGGCCAGCATTCCTGTGCACTTCACTGATGACACTATGAAAGTATTACTCTCTCACCCTAGATTAAAACAGGCCCGTATAAGGTAAGCCAAGTTAATGGGGGAGAAAGTGTAAGGAGTTCCTGTTTGCAGGAGTGGGTGTGGCCTGGCATTAGCCACACCCACCGTCCACTCCTGTACCTGCAGGGCAACCAGCTGAATGGACCCAAAAACCAAATTTCTCTTCTGGCTCATCAGAAAATGTTTAATTTAGGCTCCAGTAAACCTGGAATCACCACCAAAAGGAAAAACAACTGCTAGCATTTTAGAAATTCCCAGATTTCCACACTGACCTGAATGGGAATCAAGTTTCTTGTAGTTCGCCCAGAGAGTGACTGACCGCCCCTCCCTCTCTTGAGAGCCACACGGGTATAATCCACCAAATCTGCTAACTAAACACTACCTCAATATACTAGCTATTGAAATCACACTGCTGCAAAAGCTTCCTTACAACAACGCTCCAAAAACCTGCTGGTGCAGGGTACCTGGTGAGGCTTCGAACCCTGCAACATTTATTTAAATGTGCAGGGGAGTAGTTTAAAATGCATTTAGCCGAAACAATGTGTACATGACAAAATAAAACTTTCACCTCGGCGATTATCCAGGGAGTGCAGGAATGACGGGAATTTTCCAAAATGAACGTTTTAATCTCTGAGCCCCAGCCACAGTGTCGTGATGACAAAATAACGACTCATCCAGGGAGTTCCACAAGTCTCAGACACATACCTGGATCATCATGAAGGCATCCTGCATCTCTGTATAAACACTGATATCTCCTCACAATGTTACAGCAATGATGTTTACTCTAATATGTTTGATATTACAAGAGCCAACACCATGAGCAAGTATGCAGTGTTCAATAATATAAATTACACAAACATACTTTATGTATATATACACTGTATATATTTGATATATAGCTGGTTACTACTAGTTTCCCCAATATTGCACCCACACCACTTACTCTGTATTAAATCTGGGGAATAAGGATTTCCATGTAATCTGGAGCATTGCACACACACAATGAACAATCGCGTTCCAAAAATTAAGTGTTTTTTAAATAATAGTCATGATTTTTGTCTGACATTTGTTAATTAGACCTACTGTAACATCAATACAGTAGCATCATGTTTAAAAAAAGGCTTTTTTAAAATAAACTAATACAATTCAAAATTGTCAATGAGCTAAAGGGATGTGAAAATCATATCATTTAACAGTTCCACCTGCTTGTCGCTCACAAGCTCCTTTTGTTTTTTGTAGTGTTGATAACCGCAATAAGAAAAGCATATTGCGACAGGCCCGTTTGTGGGGGTGACAATGTCGTGTCCCACCCATCCGTACTTCTCTCTCTCTCTCCCAGTTCACGGTCCTCCAGTCTCTTCTGTTGAGCAATCTAGCACCACATTAGCGGGAACAGGTCTGTCACTAGTAGTGCAGATGGTCCGGTGGGTGCCTACTGGCCTGTGCTAAAACTGCTCGAGGTTCGGTGGGAGAATCAGAGGACTCGATGAGCACTTACATTTCTGAAGTCCAGTGTTCATCTGCGTGTGGGTGAGAAGCTGGAAGGAGGGTGCTGCTATCGGCAGACAGGCCAGCATGTCACACAGGCACTAATGCAGCACAGGACGACTGTTCCTCATCTCCCTGCACAGGGACAGACCAACAGAACATGTAGATTATTATACCGGACCTCTTACAGCCGCAGACAGCAGAAAAGCCACATTTACATAAGTGATTCTACTGCTTATCTAAAGTACTCCGTTTATTATAAAGTACTTTCCAAGACTACGCAGTTATGTCGAATACAGAATATGATGTGTTTGTCTATGATATCCTCTAACAGCAGGAAACATCTGAAGTGCTGTCATCAGTAACAGTGGACCTCTGTGTTTTAAAATGGTCTCCAAGAAACCACGCATGGACTGCAGGACTCACGCCCTGATGACTCCTGGAAATGAACACTTGAAGCAAAACAAACAAACAAAAAGAGAATTGAAAATAAGAAGGGGTGGGGGGCATTGGCAGTAGATATGGGAAAGTACAAAGCATGAAGTGTTTATGAAATGAAGGTTTGTAAGTTTTATGTCTTGTCTAATGATAGAACTAGCAAGATTTACAGTCAGCTGAAGGAACAGGCTGCCCAGTCTCCGTTTCACCTGATCAATCAAAATCAAGAACAAAAGGGCTCGTGCCTCACTGTAGAAAACCTTTATTTAAATATCATGCATTCACCCATGACCTTTCTAAATAGCTCTCAGAAACAGCTGGTGTCGGGGCCTACAGCGCACACCCTGCAGTTTGAGAGCGAGCCGTCCGACGCAAACGCGTTCTTCAGTCCGCCTGGCAGGTACCCAAGGCACGGCAGGAGGTGCGCGAGCAGGACCACGAGCCGCATGCTCTCCAGATGACTCCTGCACTCCTGAGGTACGCAGGTGTCAGCAAATACAGTCAAGACCCAGTCTGACATACTCGTCTTATCCTCCATTTTAAATCAGAGAGCTCAATCTTCCGATAATACGTTTGGGGTAACCTAGTCCATCATCAGGCCCAGTCCAATCATCGTTACGGTTAGCGAGTGATCACGCTTAGAGCTAGCTAGCTGGCACGCACATCCAAGCTAACTAGCAGAACTACTGGACAGGGATTTACTCAAGGCCACGCACAGGGCTAATACCATCTAAAATAGACTTAAAGCTCTGTGACATCCATCAACAGCAGGACATGTATACTTAGTATACTAGCTACTATGCAAAAATTGTTTTGCCTTTGTAAACTCAGCGGTTTCTATGAAATAAAAATACATGACCAGGAAGGCAGTAAGCTAAATGAGCCAATCATAAATGACTAGATAGCTATCGCTAGCTAACAATGAAAGGCGCAGTTAGCAAAGTTATTCGTATGCCCGTGCTCATACAGATTCAGTACGATTTAACTAGCTAGTATACCACCCACATAAAGTGGAAAATCAATAACAAAGCTAGCGGCTGGACAAACCGTAAATTGTCACTAATAATCCATCCAGACATCCATTTAGCGACTGCTTAAATATTAGGCTAATAATAATGAACATTTCGAGGTACAAGCGAGCGGATTTAGCACACAAATCTGTCATTAAGACACTATATGCCATTAACCTAGCTAGCCAACAAACTAGTTGGGCGTGAAACCAAACATCTAGCTAGCTAAATAATGGTGCAAAAGAGAATACTGCTTGGCCGAACGTATGTAACCCTAGATATTACCTATGCAAGTCAGCCAGCTAGAACTAATGTGCAAGTAAACTTTGGTATAACGACAGAAATGTGTCTCTATAACGAGCCCATTGCCAGCTCTGCAAAAAAAATTGTTAAGAACTTCAACATCTGTTTTCAGCGCTAAGTTACATGTAGTTTCTCTATTTTAGTCACTAGGTTGTTTTTTGTCCTGTTGAACTCAAGGCTGATGTCGACTGAGCCAAGATAACTGACAAGTAAGCTAGCTAACGCTTGTTCGCTAAAATTCTTGACTGTCTTCATAGTTAGCTAGCACTGATGGTGCACTGGATAGCTAAGGCGAGCTATCTAGCTAGCACAACTGACCTAGCTAAGATAGCTAACCTAATCCAGTCTTCTTTGTGCTATCTGCTGGCTTAGTATTCAACACTTACGGTCAAAATGTATTTTCAGGGTACGAAAATTAACTGCGAATAAATCAAAACTTACTCTCTATCTTAATATAGGATGTTCGCGTCTCAAAATACCATTTTGACGATTTATCCAACACCAGCACTATTAGGACAGTTGCCTCGGTAAAGCGTTTAGTCACTGACTGCAGACTAAACGCACGCATGCGTACACATTTCGCCATGCATCTTCTTCTTCGATATCAGAAAAGAACCATTTATATTTCAAGCGCCATCTTTTGGTCGGAGTGGAATATGTGCACCTACTGAAATACAGCGACCTCTTATCGTTTAACATAGGATTCTGTGACCATAAAGTGGACATGCAGATGCATTTTTGATACACACGTAATAAAATCCAGACTCCGTGGGTGTCTGATAAGTCACACAACATAGAATTGTGTAAATACTTTGCCTCATATAACCCATTATATCACTACCTGTACCACTTTCTCCACACAAGAAAAAGGCAATTAGAGCATATATAGCTTTATTCAATGTGATCCAGAGAAAAATACAGGATGCAGTTTACAAGATCGAGGCAGTATTCCAAAGGATTATATCAATCAAAGGAGAGATTATGTACGCGACTTCGTATATTCCTATTGAAGAACAGTAAGAGGAATAATTAATGTAGTTAAATACAAACTGTTACCTAATTTAGCTGAGCTGCATGAATGTGTTTGCATGTGAATCGCGAATAAACCTGAACCTATAAACTAATTGTCAGACAAGCGACAAACAGCGGTTGAGTCTGTTTTAACAAAAAAACAACAATACAATATAACAATAACTCGTTATTTTTTACACAAGTAGTAGTTATATCAGAAATTCTAGATATTTTCTGAAACTATTCACTTCCAAGCTAAAACGTCTCTGCGTATAAGGTGTAAGCTTTCTGCTCACACCCAGAGTGAAGTGGGCTGGACCAATTGTGTTGACAAACTATGATGACAAACATTTAATCATTGGGGCGGAGGCAGAGTTGAAAACACACTAAGTAAACTGTTGCCATTTGTTACCGGAGCGGTGTACTGAACATATAAAGGGAAAAAAAACGAACCTCGCATCTTCATCTACATTATTATTTAAAGAAAAAAACATTTATTATCTACATATGCGAATATGGGCAGCTGCTTGACTGTTGGACCAAATGAAGCCCTTGTTGTATCAGGTATGTCAACTAGCTAGCTAGAAGGCTATTTAATTCCTAACTCATTAATGAGTAACGCTAATTATCATATTCTCAGCACAATACCACATGCACATGTCGTTACGTGTTTAGCCGGATTTTATTTCGCATGAGCTGCCTAGTTAGCTAGGTTTCTATGCGATGGGAGTGAGCTGTTGCTAGCGAGTTAGCTAACGTTATCTAACGGAACCAATTTGTCCTTTCTCTAGGATCTTCCAAGATAGCTAGCTAGCTAGCTACCTAGCTTCCAAATGGCTAGAAATACACCTAACTTCTTAACTTGGCTCATAACCTCACATAGTTCTTTTGTCAGTAAGCTACATGTATTTGTCTTCATAGTTTTGTCATATAGTGTCACTACTCTCGCATCGGGCCGACGTTACAGATCATCAGCTAGTAGCAGCTAGATTGCTTGCTAGCTATTTAACGTTAACTGGCAGGGGTGTGTCACTCTTCCCGCAACACGTCCCTGCACCTCGGTCACTCGCTTATCCTGGCGTCAAGCATTAGACAGCTACAAAGTTCATTTACGTAAATTGCTTTTAAGGCATGCTAGTGTAAAGTCCCCATTCATCAGCTGTGGCAACAGTTAAGACTTCGTTCAACCAAAGCTCTCGTCTGGCTATTAAACGTAGCTAATAGCTAATACACGTGTTTCAGTTCGGTTTACGATGCGTTTAACGTGCCATTTGCGAATTGTAGCAAGAGCCCTGCAATAACAAAGCAATGTCATTTTATGTCTTTCATTTGTACTAGCTAGTATGGTAAACTATGCAGATAACCGTAGTAGTTATGATTGACATCTTCCAGGTGGATGTAGTGGTTCGGACCAGAAGATCTACGTGGTGGGCGGATGGGCCTGGGCCTGGTGGTTCCTGTCGGACACTAAAAGGTAAGTGAAAGCTCTAGTTCCAGTCCAGCTTTATGATCATTAACATTAGAATACGCCGCCTAATTCTACAGAATTATACATGATGTTCTAACGACTTCAGCAGTGGATTGTGAAACAAAAATGTATAATATGCCTGTGCAGTGTTTGTTAGACAAGAAATGACTGGATAACATGTACCTCTCTTGCAGTGGTTGATCTTTCAGATTGCATTATAATTGGAATATAGATCATAAAGCATGCAAATCTCTGTCTGTAGTGGAGCCAATAGTGGCATACTGGCTAATGATAGCAAATACTAACTTGATATTAATCAGAATAATTTTATCACATTGAAGACGTTATAGAAATTGTCTAGACAACATACCTAATTATATGCACAATGAACATCCGGCAGACGTTTCTCGGAAACCAAGTTGCATTCAAAGAACTGTAAGATTGATTTAGGTCATCCAGTATATATACATTCAGATACATTCCAGGGCGAGGCAAGGAGGTTAGCACATCTGCATGCTGCCCACAACATTTCACTCACAGAGCTGTTTTGAGCATATTGCTATTTCTGTTATAAATGGCCGTATCTCACTTAGCTGACGCATCTCGATCTTAAGCACACAAAATTACAATTGATGTTTATGGTATTATAGCAACACACAGAAACGGATTTATTTATAAACTTACGGAAGGTCATGCCAGCAGTGGACAACCAAAGTGAGATTCTGGTCAAACAGATCTAGATGATATGTCGATTACCCTTAAAGTTGGTTGACATTATCAATCCCAGCCATTTACTGTGTGCAGCTCGGGTTATACGAGCATATGTGGCACTGGGTGTTTTTACCGGCTGTATGTATCACTGGATTTGTGAGAATGCCACAGGAGTAGAGAGCTTGAATGTTCTATATTGTATTTAAACAGAAACCTAAATAGCACCTAATCCTCAAACTGGTACCTCATTTTAAGGTATGCTCATTTTAAGTAACTATATGGCAGTGTTGTACCAATGTTGTACCAATATTTTGCATACATGTGCCCAGTAATGTGTTGAAGCTTCATGTAGAGAAGTTCTTTAGTACATTGCAGATCTCAGTAAGTGTGAAAAAACAAGAAACTTCAGAATTCAGAAACTTTCCATTTGACATCACCAGGTTCAGGTTTCCATAGCTAGACCAAACCGTCAAAACTCTTAGTAGATGCATTAAAAAATATATTATTTATGACTTATGATCAGATCCACAAAGCAGTAATCTTAATCTGTGTTTTTAGGACCAAAGTGCTGTAAGAGTTTTTCGTACAGTATAAAGCTCTATGATCATCTTCTCCTGTGAGCACATCTGCACTGTAGGCCAGCACACATTCCTTGTTCCGGCACTGCAGTGTTACGTATGTTCCACATTCTGGCACTGCAATGTTCTTCCTGTTCCATATTCCAGCACTGCAGTGTTACACACATTCCATGTTCCTGCAGTGTTACACATGTTCTGTGTTATTGCTCCACTACTGGAGGTACAGTCACAGCCTTCTGTACTAATGTACCAGTGTTATACACACAGTACCATGCCTTGCCTATCTGGGTGGAGTTTCCATGTTCTCTCTGTGTCTGTGTGAGTTTCCTCCCGGGTCTCCGGTTTCATCCCACAGTCCAAAAACATGGAGGTTGGGTCAACTGGCTACCCAGTTGGTGTGAATGACTGTGTGTTTGCATACCCAGTGGTGGATTGTGCTCTGTCTTGGGTGCTGTCCTTTCTCCTCATCCTGCACCCATTGCAGTTCCCCAGGGGGCTGTGGTTTCTGGGTTGAGAGTAGTCTGTGTGCACTTGGTTGCGGCTTCTCACTGGGGTGTGTGTGTGTGTGTGTGTCTGATGTAACATTTATGTGTGGATTGTAAAGTGTCCTTGGGTTTGAGGAAGACACTATTCATTTTATGTCTTGTAATGATCTCATTTTCCATCCTATTGGTGTTTTTCAACAGAATTACACTGGAGATTATGACTTTGCAGCCTAAATGTGAGAGTGTGGAAACGGCGGAGGGAGTAGCGATTACAGTCACGGGTGTGGCTCAGGTAAACACAAGGCTTTAAACCCGTGCATGTGTTTACATGAAGATGCAAGCCATGTGTTTTGTATGTATTGATTAGATTAATAAAACATTGTTATTATTAGGTGAAGGTTATGACTGACCAGGACCTGCTGGCAATTGCCTGTGAGCAGTTTTTGGGAAAATCTGTTATGGAAATCAAGGCTGTGGTGCTTCAAACCCTGGAAGGACATTTACGCTCGATTTTAGGTGAAAAAAGTGAAAAGATTACTGCCTACACATCTCTCCTTCTCTCTGCACTAACAAGAATGTTGTCCCAAGGCAAAAATCTCCTCTCTATAGGTTGTTGTTGTTGTTTTTTCCCCAGGCACACTGACAGTAGAGCAGATCTATCAGGACAGGGACCAGTTTGCCCAGCTGGTGCGGGAAGTGGCTGCCCCAGATGTGGGCCGCATGGGCATCGAGATCCTGAGTTTCACAATCAAAGTGAGTTTCTAAAGCTGGTGCTGAAGCTTTGGCCCACTGCCTTTGCAACAGGACTGGGGCAGCAGTGTTTTTATTCTCTCTCCTTTACAATGACTGTTTTTACTTTTGATCTGCACAAGGTCCCGCATAGCTTTTCTGCACGTGCGTTCTAGCGGAGCAAAAAAAAATTTCACGAATCGCACATGAGGATTTGAAAGTCCAAGTAACTCATCGTGTGCATGAATCAAGATGGAAAGGCACTGCTGAAACCTGCTGTTTCCTGGCAGGACGTGTACGATAAGCTGGATTACCTGAGCTCACTGGGGAAGACGCAGACGGCAGCCGTCCAGAGGGACGCGGACATTGGCGTGGCTGAGGCAGAGAGGGATGCTGGGATAAAAGTAGGTGGCCTTTAGCTGCAGAGGATTGGATTTCCGGGTCAGGTTACGTCATTTGTTCATTTCACACACACTCTCCCCTCACACCCTGCCCAGGAAGCAGAGTGCAAGAAGGAAATGATGGACGTCAAGTTCTTAGCTGACACCAAAATGGCCGACTCCAAGCGGGAGCTGGAACTGCAGAAGGCTGCCTTCAACCAGGAAGTGAACACTAAGGTCAGGAAGTGAAGACTAAGGTCAGGTAACATCCTGTGAACACAGAGTGGTGGTGTTGGTGGTGGTGGTGGGGGTCTCTTCTAAGTAAAAGTGCGTGTTTCTAGGTTGAGACACGTTCCTATGTATCCTCACAAATGGAACCAGTATACAAATCATAATACCTGTTGATCTGTGTGCCTGAGTAGAAGGCGGAAGCTCAGCTGGCCTATGAGCTTCAGGCGGCTAAAGAGCAGCAGAAGATCCGGCTGGAGGAGATCGAGATCGAGGTGGTTCAGCGAAAGAAGCAGATCACCATCGAGGAGAGGGAGATTGACCGGACCGAGAAGGAGCTGATCGCCATGGTCAAGCGTCCCGCTGAGGCTCAGGCCTATAGAATGCAGCAGCTGGCTGAGGGCCAGAAGTAGGTCTCCACCCCACAACCCACCCACATTTGCCCCTTACCTCCCCCCAACCCTACCATCTCCCCTGCTTATCCCACATAGCCCCCCTCCAGCTCTCCACATCTACCCCCAGGACCAGCTAAAGTGAATGATCAGGCTCTTTTTCCCTTCAAAAGGAAGAAGAAGGTGTTGATCGCACAGGCAGACGCGGAGAAAATCCGTAAAATTGGTGAGGCGGAGGCCGAATCCATCGAGGCGGTGGGCAAGGCAGAGGCTGAGAAAATGAGACTGAAGGCAGAGGCGTACCAGCAGTACGGCGAGGCAGCCAAGACCGCACTCGTACTGGAGGCGCTGCCCAAGGTGAAGGAGCACCTTAAGATCATTGCTGGAATCTTAACTGTTAAACTGTCCACTTCCACTCCCTTGTTTGGCCACATGGACAGATCGGTCCTGGGTGTGGTCACACACTCATCTCAGCGTATGTGCTTTCAGATTGCCAGCAAGGTGTCTGCCCCTCTGTCCCGCACGAATGAGATCGTGATCCTGAGTGGAGACGGCAACCGCATGACGGGCGAGGTGAACCGTCTGCTGGCTGAGCTGCCAGTGTCCATTAACGCCCTCACGGGCGTCAACCTTTCCCAGGTAAGAACAGACACGGCTGACCTTTAAACCCAAAGGTCAAGGCCATATATTGATGCAGTCTTCATGATTAATAGTTTATGGACGCTATTCGTCAGTCAGTCTGGATCTGAATATGAGTGTTTTCACCTTCCACAGATCCCTTTGCTGCAAAAGATGACCAATTCTCCAGCATGAGACCAGTCAGTCCCTCGCCCTGGGGAGGGTATGCACTCACTGAGAATGCCTTTGAAACACTTGAACTAAAGAGTTAAAAAAAAAAACAACTTCATTTTAAAAAAAGGGGGATTTTTGATACCTCTGGTATCAAAAGAAGGGATTTTTGATACCTCTGGTGCCTTAATGTTTTCTAGGACCAGAATATTTGCATGTATCGCTGCTCTTTCTTTACAATTAATGTTTATTTATTTTGTGGTGAGAGAATGAAAACCTTTTAGTGAGTTTTGTAAGATGCTGACATATGATCACATGTTTTTCAGTTGTGACTTTGTATGTGTGTGAACCCATCGGGACATTTTATGAATGTTTTTATTTATTTATCTGATTTATGTTGATACTACATTGCACTTGATTTGTTAAAACTGTGAGTTAGATTTAGATTAGCACTGTTACTATTATAGTTTGATATAGTACTTAAAGGACACTTCTGGTAAACATGAACTGCAATCTCTTGCCATTATTTGAGAAAAGTGTAAGCGACAATGTACACCGAAGAGTTTAGTAGCATGGAAAGTGTAAGAGCAGTGAATTCCCTGGTGATTACATGGCCTTATGGGTAACTTGCATCATCCTGCACCATAGCTATATGGTCCTGCATGGAAGTATTTAAGCTTTTGCTCATGTATCAGTTGTTTGTTTGTTTTTTTGTTTTTCACTGTAAACCACTGTAGTACATGCTAATGCTAATTTTTTCAACTGTGTAACACAAGGTGGCTGTGGCTCATTGGGGTTGAGCTCCAGGGCATTGAGGCTTTCAGGCGTTCAAACAGGTGGTGCATCAGGGGTTGCAGATCCCAATAGCCCAATCCTCCTTCCATACACTACACACACTAGAGTCAAATGGCCATGCCACTGCCCCTCCTTTATCCCTGGGTGGTTGAGTGGTGGTGATTTTGTGGCAGTAGAAGATGTCCACTTGTTACAACTCTAATCTGATAAATGGAGCAGACCTGTGACAAGCTGTTAATATAATTATATTTAAATGCATTTTTTTAAAACTGTTTTGTATATTGTACATATACATAAAAGCCATGTTATTAAAACTTTTAGAATATTCATTACATAATCACAGCTAAGGCTCTGCCTCTTCCTATATCATATTGTGTATATGGTCCTAAATACCAAAATCACTCCGAAGTGGACAGTGGTGTCCAGTTTTATAGGATTTTAACTAGCTACATGTGTGATATGTCACTGTGAAAGTTACTACATCATGTTCTTCTGTTGGCTCTCGGTGGACAGCAGTAAGATGTGGAGATGTAGATTGTATTGGTATTGTGGTGTGTTCAGCTAAGGTGGTGTATGGTTATAATTTATTGTTATTGGCTTCAAATAATAAAGCCAAAAAATCAGGACTTTTTTTCTTGTATGAATGATTAATTACATGAAATTATGGTGTTTGTTTACTATGTGTGTAAAAAGTTGTAACCAAAACAAAAAAATATTCCATAATATTAAGTCCTAGTACGAATATTCAGTACTATTATGAATATTCAGTACTATTATGAATAGGTGAGAATTCTGCATCCAAATCTTTTATGATTGTTTTACATTTACTGGGACAAATGGGCCCCAGAAATGTAATGTTCCATCACTTTGTTGAGCTTTTATATTGGACTGGGAATCTCTGTTCCCAGTTCAGGACTGTTAAAGCCATATTGCTATAGATACACACATCATTTGTAATTATATGTAATTTTATGCCTTTTTTTGCAGTCTTGTTCTAAAGTGGAAACGAAAAAGTACACAACGGTTTATATAAAACTAAGACTGAATTGCTGAAATGTGCTTTTGTGATGTTGCAAAATGCATAAGATATTAACTGTTCATTATAAAATATGCCAGTCTTGAAGTTTTTTTTTTACTCTACTTTGGACACGCATTTAACTCTGCATGGTAATTGTGCATGTATGTCCAAATATAATAAACATTAAATAATCATGTTTTGGTCTGGTTTTGGTAAAAAAATATTTAAAAAAACCATCTAAAAATAATAGTTATGTTTAACCTGCTAGACTGTTAAAAATGCATCGATAGCTAACCCTTTCTAACTGCTCTTAAGTTATTGAAAGTATGATGGGTAATATTGTACATTATTATTAAAGAAAATGTTATTGAATATTTTGTGGTATGTTAATAATTTGAACAATACAGCACCTCAGCAAAATAGCTCTGTCCCTTATACAGAAATACTTAAGAGTTTTTCAGTGGTGGATTATTGCAAAGAAAATTAGGATGGCAAGGTGTAGACTGACTTTTTCACCATCTCATGTACTACTGTCAGGACATAGCGACTATGACAAACGTTTTTTATTCATTAGATTCTGCAGCTTTACGTTTTGATACATTCAAAAAAACAATACCAGAACCTCTTGTGTCCTTCCGTTGAGTCGGCACTACTACCTAGTGGTTAAGATCAGAACTACATGATAACCAATAAAACCCTTCCACGTTACCGGACATAATCCACACCAGAATTTACCTTGAGAAGTTTTAAACATAAACTTCAAGAAAAGTTTGAAACATAATCAATTAACAGACAATAGAACAGCAACAACGATGCTTATGTAACCCAGAAGTAAACAATACAATTCAAATGACAGAAAATTGTAATGTAGGTATAGCAGTATACTATTAATCTCACAGCAAAGATATTGGACCTGAGTGTGCTTGTGTACAACATCAACAACAACAACAACAACAACAACAACATCAACAGTAGATAGATAGATAGATAGATATTAACACACACGGAACTTTATAATAAATTCTTTGTGTACTTTATATCAACTGGTTCTTCCTTCTAC
>JAOYMR010000012.1:15739165-15751421 GCA_025802075.1 Tenebrosternarchus preto | reverse complement strand
ACATTATATTTGTGTGTGTGTGTGTAAGTGGCTGTGTAGTCCTGCCCTTAGCCCTTAGCTACAACTGTCCAGCAAAATACAGCAGAACTGAACTCTCACAGTGACATGCTCCCAATATAGACAGATTCCACACCACAAAAGTGGGGTATTGACCTATGGGTTATAGGTCATTATATATAGCACTTATGATAAAAGCTCCATAAGGGCACATCACAGAGGATTATAGCGCTTAAGAACTGGATAATTCGTTTCTAACATTATATACTACTGAAACTGAGAAAAAACAAAAAACAAAACAAGAAGCAAAGACTCATTTTTAGGTCTTCAGCAAGACAAAAGAATATGCAAAAAAACTTACAGATCTGACAAAAGTCTATCTATCTATCTATCTATCTATCTATCTATCTATCTATCTATCTATCTATCTAACTAACTAACTAACTAATTAACTAAATAACTTGGAATTCACAATATGCTATACGTATGTTCACACCTGAGTCTGGCTAAATTACTGTCCATTATACTGAATACACCTGTGCAGTCCTATATGTATGATGACATGTTGAACTGAACTGAATTCAGTTAAAAAATCAGCACTACAGGAATCTTGGGAACAAGCACCAGGCCGCAGGTAGCGCTGAATCTGCACAGAACCTGCTTTGTACGTGAAGGGGCAGCTTGTTCACCACATGCAGCGCACTGCGCGTCTCATAGGGAGCGGTTTGGGATTCTTCCCTAGCGCTGACACACTTTGATGAGCTACCATTAGCACCACTGTCACTTTAATCAGTGCTTCAAGCTTTGAACAGCATCCCCCCCCCCCACACACGATGTGCTCAGTATAACTCCATCTTTCGATAACCTAGATATCTTCTTTACGCGCGCAGCCTCTGGCGTGTTGTAATCACAGGCACGGCGAGATGTGGGTGAGCGCGCTTATATAACTCAGCATGGTAAAACAGGCGAGTTTGGTGCTCCAGGCGAGTTTGCTGTTGTGAGGCAGAACGAAGTCTCTGGAGTACCTGAGTCGACTGGCTGGAAGTCTCGGAGGCCTCGAGGGACCAGCTTTCTCCCTCAGCTTCGCCGAAACCTGAGAAGTCAGAGCCCGAGCCGCTGTCATTTAAATTCGCCGCTTAGGATCTCTGCTTGTGATAGCAATGAAAAGGATACAGTCTAGTTATACTAAATAGCGTTATCACTAGAGTTATTGCGACTAGCCCTTGTCAATGTTGACGTTGTTAACACTGGATTCATATATTAGATGTAGGATTTGATCATGCCCAGGGAAATTTGGTGGTATCAATATTTTTGAGCTTTCGCACGTAAATGATTGGAACTGTTAAAATGGCTCACCAAAGACGTAAGCCAACAACGTGTGCCGAGTACTCCATCTGATTAATCCTTAATACTCAAATGTCAGATTTCTTTCTTCCTAATCCTCTAAATATTTAATCTACTAGTAGTGAAGAGTGGGCTGCTGCGCACCCAAGCAGGCACTGCGCTAATCCCGAACTTCTCACATTTCTTTTGAACACACCCTCTAGTCGAAGGCATTAAAACAGCCCGCCAGCCCAGAGATGGGAGGGACCCTGGCATGTCTTTGTTGAGCTCCGCACGTCCCCGTCTCCATCTCGGCTGCGAGCTGACGGAAGTTTCGCCAACGGTGGCAGATGTCAGAGAAGCCTCGGGGATAAAGGCTCCCTGTAATTGCCGTGTTCGCGTAATGCCGCCGGCAGCCCATAGTTCTAACAACCAGCCGTGCGAAGGAAGCAATTACTTTGCGTTACTCGGCAATCACAGCGAAGTCCACGGTCATGTGGTCTCACAGTCATTATGCAGAATGTGTTCACATCCTAGACATGAGTTCTTTGTAATATAATTAGTTTTTAATTCAGGAGACTAATTATGAATCTCATGGAATACTTGTAAAACACTATTATTAGACGTATTTACCATAATAGGGACATGGAAACTTTGAAAACATTGAATTGTACATGCAATATACAATGTGAATTTAATAATGCATCGATTATACATTATCAAAGGCATACAGCACTAGTGAAAGCTACAGCCAACGCACAGAAATACTGCCTGTCTTAATTTGCCTCCATGTTGTGGCAGCTAGATGGTATGGAAACACAGGGCCATCTGCAGGGCGTAGCTTTGCCCTGCTGACTCCATCTGTGTGAAGTTCAGCTCTCCTCCACCCCCACACAGGAAGCCCTTCGAAATGGCTTTGATGAACCGATTCATCTGTCACTAAGATGAAGCGGGTAATGCCCAGGGCCTGGCGGGCGTGCCCACTAATGCAGCGCCGTGGTGGGGCCCTTTGGCACATGCGCCAATGCCTGGTGCTGGCAGGGCTTTAAGAGGCTCTCAGGCAACCAGCAGACACACTGCTGTCGCTGGAGACAGACATGCAGCACTCATAACCATCCTCTTGACCTCAGTGTGCCTGGCTTTCATACACCGGTTTGAACCAACATTTTATTGCTTCCTAACATTGTTTGTGTTGCTATGTGTGACAGTAATGTGTCATTTAAAAAAGGAAATGCCCTAAAACACTGGGGTCTATTATGGTGGTCATATTCACTTTATCTTAAAAGCTTGTAACCCAATAACAAATTCCATTTGTGCAATGTACAGACATAACTGTTCAGTCGAGTCCTTAAAGCATTCAGTCATGGCCTGTTTCACATGGCTCACAAATTCACACACAGGAACACATCCAAAGTTCAGCCATTTTGACACCAGGACCATTGATCCCTCGCCAGGTTTGTAGATGCTTCTCAAACCAGCTGGGGCTTCTGGCTCACAACATGGTGATCATTAGTGTCATGATCTGGTCATTCAGAGCAACCCTGCGACTAATGCCTGTTAGTGTTTGTTTAACCACTTTGCTTTGGTAAGAGTGTCCAGCTGTATTGTTGGAACTTCCTGTTTGTTTTGTAACCAGGAACAAGAAGAATGTTGCCTGGTGAAGCTTAATTGCGAAAGCTTTATCAAAGAAATCAAAGATTTCTATTTTGGTCTGGAGTATTTTTAGTTCTGTGCTCTGTGACTTGGAAACAAAGAGGTCATGCCACTTCTTCATCACATCTCAGGCACATCCTTATGTCAGTTCTTTTGTCTCATAAGATCAAAGGAAAGTGGATGTCAGTCAATGGCAGTCTACTATGTTACAAGCTATAACATTTAAAACAATTAAAGCAATTTAACCTTTTGATTCTTCATGTAGAGTTGCCATAGTCAGAATTTACATTACAGATTATGAGAAATAATACATTGCATTCACATTACCAAATGAAGTGGCTCAGATCTATATTTTGCCTTAATGTGACTAAAATCTGATCAGGACTTTGTGGACACACAAATCCAATCCTTTCAAATCAGTTTTTAGCCAGTTTCATATGTGGTCCTAGAGTACTTACTCGGTTTATGGTCATGTGACTTTATTGGGAACAGTCACATCGCAATTCATGTGGCTTTTTTGCCTTCCACTGAGTACATCAGCTACTATATGACATTTTTTGTTATTGGTGGCAGAGGTGACATGCAAAACCATATCAGCGTGTGCATGCATGCCGATTTGGAATCAGGTGCATTCACATTACTGAGCAATACAGGTTATGAATATGCAGTTATGAATGGGAATGAAACAGTTGGACAATGACGAATAAATTAGGAAAAACATTAGAAATGAAGAAAATAAACAATCTAGATGGCAGGTGCTGTCCCTGGCCCTGGCTGGTGTAGACATGCTGGGTTAGGATAGGTGGAGAGGGGGCTGAGGTGGGTGGGGCCAGTGTGGGTGGAGTTGAAGTGCATGGAGCTAAGATGGAATGAACCAAAATGGGTGGAGATTAAATTGATGGAGCAGATGTGGGTGTGGCTAAGACTGATGGAGTTGAGGTAGATGGAGCTGAAGCGGGTGTGGCTATGGTGGATTGAGCTGAGGTGGGTGCAGCTGAGTTGGTTGTCACTGAGGTGCTTGTGGCTAAGGCAGGAGACAGATGTGGATGAAGCTGAGGTGGATGGAGCAGAGGTGGGTGGATAGAGCTCTGCTGCTCTACAGCCTGCTGCTTCCACTCCTTGGACTATCTGGGTGACCTACTTCCTCCCACGTTCACAGAATTTAAAGGTGCAACAGAGAGGAAAGCTTCCTCAAAAACCCACTCAGCCATTAATAGCACAAACAAAGAAAGACAGCCATGCCTCCTCACACATCACACATGTTGTGTGCACACCTGTGTGCCGAGGGGAGCTAATACGGATTTTTCTGCACAATGCCCAGGCGAAATTCAACCCCCTCAATGTTTCTTAGTAGTCTTCTTTACATCCAGTGCTAAATAAGATTATTATGAGAATTTTCAACGCATTTATAATAGAGGCTCGACAAGAACGTTCCACAAAACAGACTTTTATTCATTTAATATCTACAGGCTCAAACTGTTGGTATCTTGAATATACAGAGCAGCTCAATAAATCAGAGGCCAAATAAATACAAACATTAATCAAATACACAACAGCAATGGCAATAGGAATAAACTGCCTGATATGAGGTAACAAGTATCCCCTTCTAAGACGCAGCCTACTAAAAGGGGGCGTTTTTCTTTCATCTCTGTCTGCAAGTGTTGGAAGTCTTAAAAAGGATCTGACAAGATACTGGATAACTGGTAGTTGTAGAAGCTCTCCAAATGAAATACTTAGAGTTGATGACTTGAGTAGATTTGTTTCGACAACTGCCGTTTAAATTTTCATTCATTTACATGACCTATTTATATGAATCTATGTGATAGCTGCAAGGACTGAGACTTATCGGTCTTTTCTTATTTTGGGGATTGAACAGGCGAAGTTCAAAGACGTTGCTCTTCTTGTAACCGCTCCCTGAAGGAAAACAGACCCTGCAATTCATTCGTGTTCCTCGCGGTATCCATTCCACGTTTTACGTCGATCTTTGCTCAAGCGCTGTCCAGCATTATGTTGGCAAAACGGTTGAAGAAGGCATATTAAAAGAAAACGTCTAGCATGTTCTGTACACATAGATTCAAGGAACGAAGGTGAAGGAACAAATTGAACGGATGCAGAGTGGAGTATTTATTTTGTACTCAGTGTTGACTAGCTGCATGTGAGGCGATGTTGCGTCTGTCTATCCACACATTTTTGGTGGAACGCTTTCTAACCTCTGCGTATTCAGAGCAATTCTAAGATCGTTACTTTGCAGGTTTTATACTTGTCGTCAGCTCTCTGTTGTTGCAGAGCGGGTCGGAGAGGCTGCTGCTCATGCGACCTCTGTGGTTCTCTCCTCTGCAACCATTCTTAACATTTACGATTGAGGACAGTTTACGCGAGCCCTGAGCCGCGTCATTAAGGACTTCTTTGGTAGGCTCAGAGAGGCAGACTTCAGAAGCGGAGCAGGTGGAAACACTCGATGCGAACGAGTGTATGGCAAGTGGAATGACAGCAAGACAGTACGATTCGGTTTAGCCCTTTAATGCTTTCAGATATATTTTTCATATATATATATATTTGCGAACAAGTGAAGACTGTCTCGACACGAATAAAATCTAATGGACGGACTCGTTTGATTCTAAAAGCAGAATGTACCTCACCAGTACGAAATGGTAAGATATCATTGTGAAATAATGAACTATGATAATCGATTATATAGCCTAAGATTAAGACCTGCTGTTAGAATTAATTCACCTTGCAATTGGTAGATTTCAGCCAGTAATTTATTTTGGAGACTTGCAAACAGAGATGGGGTCTGTATAGTATATTCTTCGAAAAATAGCCTAACGCTAGATCTGACAAGTACTCCTGAAAACGTTTTCGACACGAATAAGTTTATGAGCCTGTTTGTGTCACTTTTCTAAAGATACGACTCATTGGATTCAGAACATCAACATCTTTAATGGCTTTTATGATAAGAAGATGGAAAATATTACTGGTGCTGAACGCGTTTGCTGTAGTTGGGTTCGTCACTTTTTGGGGCAAGTGTAATTTACGCACGTCCAAAGCCACTGGTGAACAGGCGCCTATTGATGCGCGAGGACAAACACGTCTCAACGGATCTGCTCAGGACGCAAGCATCACGCACGAGGTCTTGTTGAAGAGACTCGGGTCACTGGAAGATGTGGTCTACAGACAGCTAAATGGTAACTCTGTCTTTGTGTAACTATAATTACTTATATCACCGGCATGATTAAGGCATTCCCGTTTGAAAGTTTAATTACAGGGTCTTGTTTCACTTTTCCCTGTCCGTCGCGTGTCCTCTTTTTAAAAGCCTGTGCCTCTAAACTACTTATTAGGACATCACAAATATTAAGACGTTAGGGTTACAAAAATTAATTCTCATAATGGCCTGTAATCAACAGGTTTGTCCAAGTCTCTGGGACTTCTTGAGGGCTTTGGGGGAAGGGGTAAAGGAGGGCTACCTGCCACCCTGACTCCAGCAGAGGAGAAGCAAGCAAAATACCTGCGGGATAAATATGGTTACAATGCCTTTCTTAGTGACAGAATCTCTCTGGATCGGTCTATCCCAGACTATCGCCCAAGCAAGTGAGTGGGACATTTATTTCTGACACTGTACACAGTGTAAAAGCTACTGTGTGCAAAGTTAACAGTTCTTTCTTCTGCATAGACACCTTGTAGAGAGGTTTTTGATTGGTTAAAAAACCTGGACCATGTTGAAATTTTTCATTGCTAATTATATAGTCCTAGACACGGACATGTTGTTTCCCTAAGATTATCTCTTTAAAAATGTAGAGTTTCAAACTCTAGTAAGAGGCTCTACACCACTACTACCAAGCTCTGTGATTGTTAGCACAAATGCATGTGATCCAGCAGGGAAGGGGAGGGCTGCTTTCTTCTTTGTTTTTGAAGGGAAGTCTTTGATCCTCTCCAGCACCTCGTCTTAAGACTGCAGTGAAATTTTGTGTCAGCAATAATGAAGGTGTGTGTGTGTGTGTGTGTGTGTGTTTAATCTGGGGTCTGTGTTTTGTTGCTGAAGGTGCAAAAAGGTGTTTTATCCCAGAGATCTGCCCCAGATCTCTCTTATCTTCATCTTCGTAAACGAGGCACTGTCGGTCATTCTGCGCTCTGTTCACTCTGCTGTCAATCACACTCCAGCCCACCTGCTGAAAGAGATCATCCTGGTGGACGACAACAGTGACGACGGTGAGAGACAGAACACATGAAAGATGTTATTGATAACACAAACCGGTCACCACCTCTAGACCGGTCTAGGGTTAGGGTTATGGTTCGAGTTAGGGTTAATCTAGCTATGATTCCTGAAGAGCTACCAACCAGCAGAGGCTATATACGCGTATCATGAAACACACCTAATCCAGCTGAGCAAAGTCTTCAGCAGTATGTCAGAATTGACAAACAACTTGTATTGAAGCTAACATCTTGATTCGACTTGTGCTTAGTGAAGATGCCTATTTATATTTAAATGTGCTGTGATTCAAAATTCACCATCATTAAAAACCAGGATGCAAGATTTTCCTTAAAGGAAACCCACTGTGAGACATTCCTCCAGCCTATTTTTGACTGTGAATGTCAGTGCTGGTAACTGGGAGAGGTAGGTTATTCATGATGTTCCTTGCTCATGTGGTGAATAGCAGTGTCCATGTCTAATCCATCACACTAGGAGCACTAGTCCTCCTGTGAGAGGCAGCTCCAGCACATGCACTCGCTTAGCATGAGCTGATGGCAAAAGGCCAGCCATCCATCAGGGTGAGGGGAAGTGATTGCTTTTGTTGAGATGAGGAGGCTGACAAATAAGTAACAAAGCCCTCTAATGTCCGTGATGCACAGTGAGCACAGCTAAAGCTCTCAGCATGTAGATGGTGGCTTAGGAGAAAAATAACCAGAAACCTTTTCTGAAGAACATTGTTTTCCATGGAGGTTGGGGGGGGGGGGAAGCTTCTTCTCTTCAGTGTGGCTTGATTAGAGATTCACCTCCCGCCCATGTGTACGACAGGACAGCTGAAAGGGCCGTTGGAAGAATATGTCAACAAACGCTACCCAGGCCTCATCAAAATTGTACGCAATCAGAGGAGAGAAGGCCTGATCCGCGCACGCCTTGAAGGCTGGAAGGTGGCCACCGGCGAGGTAACAGGCTTCTTCGATGCCCATGTGGAATTCACCCCTGCCTGGTAAGACAATTTTCTAGAGAGGACACATTTTTTAGAAACACAAATTTTGCAAGAAAGATTTTTCCGGAGACTATGTTTTCTAGAGAGTGTTTGTTTGTTTGTTTTTTAGCCATTTGCCTTTTGGAGAGATTGTTTTCTAGAGTTGACAGTTTTGTTGACTAGAATGTTGCTTTTTCTACAGTGATGTTTTTTTACAGGGTATGATTTTTTCCTGAGTCTCCCCATTGTGCACCTGTGTAGGAGTAGTGTTCAGATCTTGCTCTCTCCTCCAGCTGGATACGTTGCTCTGGATTTAAAGGGAGAGGAACTAGGCATCCTTCTCCCTGGCCAGGGCTTAGATACAGAGGGGATGAGAACAGGGATATCCTAACAACAAGATCTGTCTCGGGCAGTAATGATCTCGCTTGTTTCTTGCTCACACTAGGGCTGAACCAGTTCTGTCCAGAATCAAGGAGAACCCCAAGAGGATTATCCTGCCCTCCATAGACAATATTAAAGATGATACCTTTGAATTGGAGCGCTACGAAAACTCGGGACATGGTTTCAATTGGGAGCTGTGGTGCATGTACATCAGCCCCCCAAAACAGTGGTGGGACAAAGGAGACACCTCTGCCCCCATCAGGTGTGCTTCTGGAATATTTTCTCAAATGCTAGAGACAGACACAGTTTCAGACACAATAGGGTACCTTTGAATAAGGATTTATAAAGGCTGCAGGAACACTTTAAATATTCCACTTCATCATCTGACTCTATACTAGTTGTATCTGTCTCAGTTTTTCATCATGCAGCAATGTAACAGAGCAGGAAAAAAGTGCAAACTGTATTTCAGGACACCTGCGATGATTGGCTGCTCGTTTGTGGCAAATCGGGACTACTTTGGAGAACTTGGCCTGCTGGACTCAGGGATGGATGTGTACGGTGGAGAAAATGTAGAGCTTGGAATCAGGGTAAGTGTTGTTACCAAAACTCCATCTTACACAGAGCATTAACCAATTACCAGTTGCTAGGTGTGCTAAGCACAGAGGAATTTAAAGTAAAATGTGTGTGCACGTGCAAATGAAAGGTTTGGACATGTGGCGGGAGTATGGAAGTCCTGCCTTGCTCCAGAGTAGCTCACATCGCCAGGACCAAGAAGCCCTACCACAGCAACATCGCCTTCCACACACGCCGTAATGCTCTGCGGGTGGCTGAGGTGTGGATGGACAGTTACAAGTCCAATGTCTACCTGGCCTGGAACATACCCATGGAGGTGAGCAGGAGTTCAGAATCAGCACCCCTCTCCAACACTGTCATAGGCAGATTGGTTCTTCTGAATATTCAACAGAACATGTAATATGCTGCTTGGTTCTTCTGTGTATCGATTGTGTGATTCTGTGAATCGATTGTGTGATTGTGTGTACTCCTGGTGGCTGTCTGCGGGTGTGCAGAATCACGGCATCGATTACGGGGACATATCAGAGCGCATAGCGCTGAGGAACAACCTCCAGTGCAAGGACTTCGAATGGTACCTCAACAACATCTACCCCGAGATGAGGAGGTACAACAGCACTCTGTTTTACGGAGAAGTGAGTATGGCGATGTATAAACACAACTTAAAGCATGTCAGCTTGGGAATGTTATCTTGGATACACAGGATATTTATGTTACAGAAACAGCACTACATTTATATGTTAATTACAATTGTACCAAGATGATTTTATTTCCTGCAAAAAAAAAAACAAAAAAACATTTCCCATGCAAGTTTGTACAGGCTAATTTAAATCTTAAAAGTAATATATGCTTACAGTAAATTTACTCACTTTGTCACAAAACATACTTTAAGGTAAGAAAATTTCTAAAAACAGAGTTGAGTTCAGTATGAAAAGCACTATGATGTCCATTTGTTTTAGTTTGTAAAAGTTCAGACTTTGTTGCCAAGCGTATTTGAGTATATTCCTTTGGGTGGGTTCTTTTTTGATATTCTCTACCTGTGAGAAGTGTTAAAGGAATTGTCTGCCAGTTAAGGCAGGGGCGAGGGGGATGATGGACTTCTTGGTTGCTAAAAAAAGTTGCTTGTTCACCTCCTCATATATGCCCGTGTGGGTAACAGATCCGCAATGCCAACGTGAGCCATCTGTGTGTGGACCAGGGCATGAAGGAGAACCATACTGCCACTCTGCACCCCTGCCACGGCTGGGGGCCACAGGTAGAGCTACACCCTGGGACTCCACAGTCTCACCCTCCGCCAAATCTGAAAACAGGAAATGCCTTTGGAGACTTTCTTTCTTTAATGAGCAATAGCCAAGCGACTGCATATCAAAATGGTTGAGAGAAAAAAAAAATATTATTATAATTCCCAGTTCGAAATTTCAAAGATCGACTGACCACTGATGATCAACTTTGAAGTTCCGAATGCAGAAAACTTTTCCTGTTTATATCTGATGTTATTGAAATATCTTGTGTTAGCCGCCATGTGAACGCAGCCCTGTGTGTTTCACAGCTGGGCCGCTACACCAGAGATGGCTTTCTGTTTCTGGGGCCTCTGGGATCCACAGGCGAGGATACCCGCTGCCTGATAGATGACATGCTCAGCACTGTGCCCCAGCTCATCAACTGTGACAAAGTTTCCAGCCTTCGCCAGAAAACCTGGAACTTTGTCCAGGTACGTGAAGCAACTTTGCAAGAAAAGCGCTGTAGAGGCTCTTTGGTGGTTCCAACTTAGGAGCAGTGTTCCCACAGTGCCTTCAGTAGGGTTCCAAAATCGTTTACTATAGAAATGAAACTATTATTGTCTGGTTGTATGCAGTGGTTCCACATACTTGCCTGTTGGCACAAATTCTTATCTAATTTTTCTGACTTTCCGGTGTTCCATCTCTCAGATAAACTACTGTGCTAGCTAGCTCAGCATTTAGCAGCCCCTCAAACATATGATGTTAAATTTGCTAATTTTATATACATGAAACACCTGATGTGTTAATCAACAGGTTATGATAACACAGAAGCGCCCTGGATACATGGAGACACCTGATGTGTTAATCAGGTTAATTATGATGAAAACGTGATTTGTGCCGTATGGTCATTTTGCAGCCTTGTTGAGCACTGGAGAGCCATTTACAAATTAATATAGATGGATGCTTGAATGCTCACTGTTACCAAGAAAAATAAAATCACTGCCATCTTTCAAGAAAGAGGACTTGTACCCTGTTTTACGTATCCAGGTGATACCAAGACACCAATGTCTGCATCCGGTGTGTTAGAAGTGGGATGTAGGTGATATCCACAGGAAGTCACATGTCAAGGAGGGTGAGTGTGTGTGATGTAAGCATTTTTGGACTGATGCAACTCTCCTAACTCACAGAATGAATCGATTGTGAACCGGGCCACAGGGCGCTGTCTGGAGCTGGAGCAGGCCAGCGTTTACTTTGGCTATGCGTTGGTTCTACGACCTTGCACAGGCCAAAGGTGGAGCATCAAGAACACGATGCGGCAGCAGCATGGGCCGTGAGGTAGCTCCGCCCCCCCGCAGGCCGCCACCCAAAAGGACGTTGTGCTGGCAGAAGTGCTCTGGATCTGTTTAAGAAGAGACTCTGGTTCTCTTTGCTCTGTGTCCTGGTCTCCAGCGGAGAAGATCTGATCCAGCGTGATGGTGCTCTTAACAGATGAGCAAAATACCCTGGACCATGGGAGAAAGCTCCATATTCAAATGGTATCTAGTCCACTTCTATCTTCTACTGAGAGAGAAGTTCTGGCTTCCTGACACCCAAATATCTGTTTTTACTCATCAGAGAGCAGTCAGCTAACTGCTAACACCACATATAAATTTTACCTATGGGGCAAAGTTTCATAATTCAAAGAGTGTCACTTCATATATAGTTTTCCCTTTTTTTGTTTTGTGATATATTTGTTATATATATATAAAGATTCCAGGGAGTAACTATGCGGTGTACTCTAGTGAAAAATGTGCAGATGGTTTCAAACAGAGGGTGATTTTAAGACCCATGGAATTATTGTTATGATTTAAAACTTTTTTTAACATAAACTCTGCCTCTGGAAATCTTATATACTACCTCTACATCTTTAACTACAGTATATTGCAGTTATACATACATACATAC
>JAOYMR010000012.1:15714451-15727479 GCA_025802075.1 Tenebrosternarchus preto | reverse complement strand
AAATCACCACTCCCTCAGCGTTCCCTCAGCGTTCCCTCAGCGTTTCCTCAGCGTTCCCTCAGCGTTCCCTCAGCGTTTCCTATGGTCCATTTATACTTTCTACAGTCCTACAACATTTCCCAACATGCAGCACACCGCAGTGTGACCTTATTCGACATCGAGCCCTTTTGCCCTCACTCGCACCCAGGTCCCTCGCAGAAGACTGGCACTTTTAAGGCTTTTGCTTTCTTTATTTATTTATTTAAAGGTTCCTTCAGCTACTGAGCACCACTGCACTAGGAACTATGGTCGTCCAGAAAGCTCAGACAATGACTGACGTTTCCGAGCCCACAGTGACAGGAATATGAGGCAGCACCAAGCATCTGACAACACACACACACACACACACAGCCACACACATCGTTCCATAGTGAAGTTTGAGGCCCTCTGGGACACACAGCTTTCTTTTTTTCCAGAAGCCATTTAGCAGGCCATCTTACGTCATGGTTCTAGTATTACCATGAGCGACCAACCAGAGCCATGTGGAATTCTGATAACATTCCTACATACAAGCATGAGCACCGGCATTTCAGATAAACTGGTGACAGGAATGTACCACCACTGCGTAGTGACAGGAATGTACCATCACTGTTGAGCGATGGGAAATGAACCACCACTGCGTAGCGACGAGAAAGTAGCGCCATTGTGTAGTGACAGGAATGTAATCATCACTGCGTGGTAACAGAAATGTACCATCACTGTCTAGTGATGGAAATGTACCACCACTGAGCAGCAACTGTGCCTAGTTTTTGAAATCTGTAATTGAAATCATTGGGTATTACTCCCATTTGTGTCTCGGAGTGGTTGTCATAGCGACAGCTCCTTCAGTTCTGCTGTTGTCTCTGTACACAGTACAACAGGTACAAAAACGATTCTGCTTCACCACACAGGATTCTGTTTTACTACACAGCACTACAGAGGGAGGTGTAACAGCTAAAGAAAAATCAGATCTGTGCAGACTCCAGGTTTGGTGTTTATATAAGAGTAAACAGACAACAGCTACAAGGAAATGTGACCGAATATCATAAGAATAAATATACATATAGATTCAAACCAAGGGTAATACAAGGGGAATATAAAGGGGAAAGACAAAAGATAAAATCAGTAATCTGTAAACTTGAAAACGCGGTTTAGTAGAGTCACAAGAGAAAGTGGCTTCCCTACAGGCTTGACAAAGACAAAGCTATAAAGAGAATCAGAGATGAGTGTGAATAATAAACTGGTGATGAGAATAAAAGTCAACGTTGGGAGTGATGTCAGCGATGCTCTACAAAGGATGTTGGGTATTGTAGTTCGTTACGGATGAGCTTGTGACAGAAGGGGTTGAGTGAAAGAGCAGGAAAGGCACTGAAGGAACCTGGTACAGAGCAAGGATTCACCCTGGGGGTCACGGAGGGCCACACAACACAGGAGCTTTTAATACTTCCAACACCACCACACACCTCAGCCAATGTAATGGTTTTGGTACTTATTTTTTGAGCTTGAATAGAATGTGACAACGCGACAAAACACCAAAGGAAACAAATGCACTTCAGCTAAATTTATGGATAAGGAGACCTTTTAATCTGACGGAGATCCCCAGAGCACGAGAGTTATGATGCGGTAGGCCACAGGGCGAAGCCCTGCTCACAGGAGCGAGAGCACGAGTAATGCATGCGTCCTGCATCGATCCGACGCTCTAAACAGCCTGTCTGCCCTGCCACACTCCCGCTGCCTTCCCGCCAGCCGCTGTAATTTACTGTTCCATTATATGAGCTTACCAACATGTCAAAGAGCACCGTGCTGATGAAGGTGAGGAGGACGAGCTTGTGTTATTAACTCAGACGCGAAAACAAAGGGCTGGGGGAGCTGGCTATCTGATCGGATAGCCCAGGATCTGATTGGATAGCCGAGGATCTGATTGAATAGCCGAGGAACTTATTGGATAGCCAGTATCTGCAGCGCTGAGGTCTTCCTCTGTGGTCCCAGAGGGGATTAGTCGAAAATGACCCAACGGAACATGGCCACGACTGCTGAGATACAAACAGTTCATTAGCCCATGTCTCTACTATGGAACGCCAAAAGGGACAAAACAAATGAGTTTTCTTTTTGACTAGGTGTGAATTAAAGAACCGATGGAGAACGTCATGTAGGAGGGTAAGTGTGTGTGTGTGTGTGTGTGTGTGTGTGCGCACGAATGCTAGCCCGTCACACAGAAGCCCTTAAATGTTTGGCCTGATTTCACTTCCATCCAACAGAGACGCTATGCAATAAATCACCACTCCCTCAACATTTCCTCAGGTCCATTTATACAGCTCCAGTCCTCCAACACACAGTCATGCAATGTGGTTGCCTCCAGGAAGACCTAGTAGAAAAAGGAAAGCCGTAAGAAAAATTGGTGAGGTAGTTATTATCATTTATTAATGAATACGTCCAAGGTCCCTTCCTGCAGAACAGGATGTACAGAGATCCCAGTGTTTCTATATGTATTTGTTAATGCAGCAAAATTATTTGTTAAAGCAGCTAAATTTGCAACATAAGATTTGACAACCAGAGTAATTTTCGCATATATATGTACACACACGCACACACACACACACACACACACACACACACGTTTGTGTGCGTGTGTGTACATTATATAATATTATATAAACACTACCTGCCAACTCCTTTCTTTTTTCAACAGACATTAAAAGTTTAAACACAGTCATCCCTAATGAAGATAGTTTGAGTGCTTTAAAACATTTTCTGATGTGAAGCCTGAAAAAAACCCTCCCACAGATTATGCTATTCAGACTGATGGAACTTGTGTTAACTTGTGCCTGATAACCTTTGACTGACTCTTGGGTAGTACTGGGTAGTAAAATGGTACCATCTTATGCTAACCTCTCTGTCGAATTCATTGATGAACATTTTTTTAACAATATACTGGAGCTGTAACCTTAGAATTTCTGAGATACATTATATGATATTTTTGCTATTGCTACATGCACATTTGAAGAGCTCCAGCTGTTCACTTCTTCCTTCTCCAAGTTCCACCCAGATCTGGAATATACATGGAATATACATATAGCACATCCTAGATAACCATGAAGATAACCTTTATGGATGTTTCAGGAAAAGTTGGACATTCTTGTTTAAATACCACCATCTGTTATAAACCTGTAGATTCTTTTTCTTATTTACAATACAGTTCTTCTCATTCCAAGGCCTGCAAAGACTCTGTCCCTTATTCATAGTTACTATGATTCAAGTGAATTTGGAGTGAAAATGAAGACTTCCTCCAGAAAAGTATGGAAATGTGTGAATGTTTTCATAACTGCAGGTTTCTTAAGGAAGTCACAGGTGATGCCTTTGTTCATGTTTTACCTGTTCAGAGAGTGGATGCACTGACCTACAAACAATCTAATGTGAAGACAACTAGAATTCCTTTGGTGCTGAATTATCATCCTACAGGGTGATGCAGAGACTCTCTCTTTTTAAAGATACCCCACTTTTCTCCTACAGGCAAGGCAAAACATCAAAAGACATGCTGGTCAAGAGTGAGATAAATAACCATTGAAATAATAACTGTGGTACTGTAGCCTGCAACCGCTCTAGATGTTCTACATCTAAATTTAATAACACAGCCACTAAAATAACTGGCACAAAAGGATCAATTGCCATCCACCATTTCTCCTCATGTATCACTGCAGGAGTTCCTACTGCATTACGTGCAGGAAATGTAATCAGCTTTATACTGGTGAAACTAAGTGATTGGTTTATTTAACACCTTCAGACCATAAGAATGAAGAATTTATCCTTTCCAGTGGCAAGGCATTTTAATACAAATGGGCATTGCATCAATGACATATCTGTTTGCACTGGCAGTTGCTATGGCAGCAATGAAATTAGAAAACTCAAAGAAAAAGAACTGATCTACATTCTTAGAACTTCGGAACCCCATGGAATGAATGTTATGATTTAAAACATCAACTTGTTCTAATATAAACTGGTTCCTCCTTCTCCAAATTCAGAAGCACTTTTCTTTCTGAAACTTTCTTGCCACTAAGTAGTCCTTATGAAGGGAAACAGGAATGCCGAGCACGGAAGAAAAGGGCTTGTTTTATTTTAATGAAGATTATGAACATAGAACACATCACACGTTGACAAAGACCGACAAATGAGGGGTGACATACACACGTTTAAATACACTCACACCAGACAAGACGCCGGTGAAACACAGCGCTACACCTACACAGACAAGGGAGGAGGTTAGGGCAGCTACCGTGACAGAGCAACCCCCCCCCCCCTCCACCCAGGCACCTCACACCTGCACCATCCTCCCTGGAATAAAGACAGTCACAGGAACCTGCGGGGCTTCTCAAGAGGAGGCCCTTTCTCCTCTACATCCATCCACTACTCCTCGTTCTCAGTGTCGGAGGGCTGCCCGGCCACCTGGCTAGTGTGCAACCGCTGAAGACTGGCTCTTGTAGGAGAGCTCAGACAAGGAGTTCCTCCTCTGGGATGTCCTTTCAGCCAGCGGATTGTCACAGGGCCCCACCGCACCCACAGCGCTCTCCTCTAAGGGGTACTGCCTGTAGAAGCTGGATCTCCGCCCCTCCTCTCCGGCCTCCGAGGGGGGCCAAGAAGACTCCTGCTCACTACCGCTGGGAGTGTCATTCCCTCTGGTGGTGTGGCGGATACCCTCAGATAATGGTAGTCTCGTTCATATACTCCACCAGCGATGCCTCCATCAGGTCTGCGCTGCGCCGTGCAGAGAACACCTCTGAATACTTACCTGTACTCTTTCTGCTTCCCCTTCGGCAGCAGGGGAAGGACGGTCTTTGTTGTCACTAAGTTAGCACGTAGCGCTAATAAAGGGCAACAGGAACGCCGAGCACAGGAGAAAAAGGCTTGTTTTATTTTAATGAAGATTATGAACAACGTAGAATGTGTCACACGTCAACAAAGACCGACAGACAAGACCGACAGACACTCAGGATAACAACGATAACACCTAATGCCACACCCACGCCACTCACACAGAAACGTACACTCACACAGACACGTACACTTACACAGACACATACACTCACACAGACACATACACTCACACAGACACGTACACTTACACAGACACATACACTCACATGCCACACATGAAGCACAAACCCACACACACACACACACACACACACACACACACACACGAGAGTAGAAGGAGGCTACCGTGACCTGTTTCTTTGGCAACCTTGTCTATTTCACTACATTTTTAAAATATTTTTAAATATCTTTACTGTATATATATATATATATATATACATACACACACACACACACACACACACACACACACAGTAATTTCTGTTTCCATCTCTGTCACATCAATGTCTCCTGTCTTTGTTATTTATGTGAATAGCTGCTGCAACACTGTCATTTCCAGTGGAATAAATAAGACTCTCTCTCTCTCTCGCTCTCTCTCTCCCTCGCTCTCTCTCTCTCACCCTTTCTCCCTCACTCACTCTCTCTCTCTCCCTCACTCTCTCTCTCTCTCTCTCTCTCCCTCACTCTCTCTCTCTCATCCTCTCTCTCTCTCTCTCTCACTCATTCTCTCTCTCTCTCTCCCTCACTCACTCACTCTCTCCCTTACTCTCTCTCTCCCTCCCTGAATAAAAGGACATCCATGTTATAAACAGGGATAAGGCTTCAATGACAGTAAACGAGTGGTCAAAAACATGAGTGGACTGCTAACTGTGGAGGTAAAAACCAGTAGACAACAGAGCTAACAATGCAGCCATAGTGGAAAAGCAACTTTGCTACAATAACTATAAAAATCTTCTCTATTTCTCCAGAGTGATATCTGCAAGCCGTGTGACACAGGCTGACTGAGCAGTGAAAACTGAGTGTAGGAGAACCAGCTAGTAACTACATCACCAGTACTAAAGTAGGTTAATCTCTTCCTTCCGCTCAATCAAACTCCATGTACTGCAGGTCCAAAGGGAAAACAAGACAAGTAACATTATAAAAAACTACATTCACAGTTATGAGGAATATTATTATAAACTATCTCACAGTTACGAGGAACGTTTACAAGAAACACCAGCTGTTTGACATGGGTTTTTTTGATTAAAAAAAAATATTTGTCATCAAAATATAAAAGTGTCATATCTGGTCATATCTGTATATCATGCAGAGGCAGAAGTAAAGCGCGTTTGATCTTTGGCCCCGTTTGCACTAAATACTCATCATACCCATAACGTGGGTCGCCGTGCCAACCTCTGTGGCGTAGAGACGGCGTGGGCACGCGCGCTGACACTGCTGTCATATCAAACGTGGCGCAGACGTGTTCTCTGGGGGATGAGTATGTGTTTGTGGGGGGGGGGGGGTGAGTATGTGCTGGGTTCACTCCGCCTCTCTCTCCACAAAGAGCAAACGTTCGACGCATACAATATTCAACAACGTACTACAGTCATCGTATCATGAGGAAGAGAATGGATGGAGCCTGAGGATGAATTATATTAGATTTATATAGTGCCTTTCTCAAACACAAAGACATTTTGCAGTACACGCACGCACACACACACACACACACACACACACACACACACACACTTTTACTTCCAGACATACACTGGTGAGAAGCAGCAGTCAGTTGCACACACACACAGTGTAACTATCAAACAGAATGTACAGGCCTCTAGGGGACTGAGCTGGGAACAGAATAGAGAGGGAGAACACCACCCAGGCCATTCATACACACACACTCACACACACACTCACTCACACACACACACACTCACACACTCACACACACTCACACACACACTCACACACACACTCACACACACACTCACACACACACTCACACACACCAGAGCAATTTTATTTTATTAGGGTACTCATCACTGGGCACACAGACACAATTTTAGTTTAATCATTTTAGACATGGACAATTTTAATCTTAGCCAATCAGCCAATTGGTCTACCTGGCTAGAGTATTTTTGTCCATAAAAAAAAACAGGCTAACTACAGGGTGAGTAGCTAACGTTTAATGTCTGCAAAAAAATTTGACACGTTTTATTCAAATGATCAGTTAGATATTTGTTTTCTTCCCACTTACTTTACGTGTCACAAGTCATGATTCCAGTCGCTAGTCACTTAATGCTGGAAATGAACAAGAATTTGAAAAGACCCTGAAAAAACAGAAGCAGCTTTAAGCCACAACTGCTTGTGTGTGTGTGTGTGTGTGTTCTGAAAAAAAAAAACAGACATACAGAAAAAGTCTGTTTTCAAGCCTTTTCAGAGCTTTTCCCGAGTCTCCTCCACACCAACCCGCCAGAGAAGTTCCTTTCCATGCTTTGCTACTTCCTGTTTGGTGCTGGTGAGAGCTCACCTACTGGTTACTGACAAAGTCCACATCACTATGTACCAGCACCAGGAGTGCGACTGGAGTCTGAATCTCAGCCTCGAGTATCTTTTACATGCACAATACGGTGTGAGAACCTTTGAGAACCGGCCAACGCACACACGTCACCAGGCACCCATAACCATTTATTTACATACAGGTTCAAAACACGCCGGCTGAAAAACAGCTGTAATTTAGAAACATTTCTTTTGAACACTTGTCAACATGAGTGTTATGTGAGGTGTACAAGAAAAAAAACTAAAACGTACGGTAGAGTTAGCAAGGTACGTGTTCAGTTTCTCTGACTTTTCACAAGGAAGTGGGTCCGGCTGGAGAGATATAGTTTTAAATGTAAATGGCATAAACCCTCTGCAGTATTTCCTGAAAGTTCCTTCCTGTCACATATTTGCAGACTGCGTTGATGTGATCTCGGCTACATCCATGCGGCGGATCTCCCTGCCAATTTCAGCTTCTCTTCTTTACCTGCCTTACTGTTCAGTTTTTTCTCCCGAGGCATGAGAGTGAGTGTGTGTGCGCGTGCGTGTGAATGTATTTTGAACGTGTTTGTGTGTGCGTTGGTGTGTGTGTGTGCGTGTGTAGAGAGAGAGGGAGTGAGCGCAAGAGAATGAAGAGTGATAGAGAGAGAGAAAGAGAGAGAGAGAGCCAGTTGTGTTTGGATGATTGTGGGAAGCATTGTTTACTATTGTGTAGCAGTACGACGGTCCTCTGGCACACTTCACCTCAGAATCCGCTCATGATAGAACACCACCATCATTTAGCCATTTGACAGCCATTGTGTGGCTCATTCTCACATTTCCCCATAACTAACGAGCTGCACCAAAGCCCAACGGAACTGAAGCAGGCACTGCTTCAAAGAACAGGGTCACACGTACACAGGAACAGAACACAAGCCACTGCGTCCCAGTGTCTGAGGAACATTCCCTGACACACTACCGCAACGCCAGTGAAAATGGGTGGAGTCATTTCTCATGAGTCCAGGTTCCATGTGCTGGACTACAACAGTCACCGAGTTGTATTCCGTGGTTTCCCTCAGACACGTTCCACCTTGCCAAACGGAAAAGGTTTACAGTGACACAAACCCAAGAATACTGCTCCACCATGGCATTTCACTGTACTGGAGCAGGCATCACAGTCACGGGACTGAGACCTGTTTGGTATGTTTGTGTTTCTCTTCAGCATGTTATAACTTTTTTTAAAGCCTGCTACAATAATATTCAATGTCAGCATGTAATGGGCTGTAAGAGGCGTTGACTTTTTTCACTTTGATATATATACCAGCAAGGTTTTAGCAGACCGTTTCATTTACGTGAAATAGAGATCAAAAGAGGCAGCGTTATCTCTGAATGAAAGTACCAGGAAGATTGAGATGGAGGGTTTTTAAACTCATTTTCTGAATGGTACCCTGAAAAGCTTCACATAAAGCATCCCTCTCAGCCAAACCTATTCACATTCCATTCACACTCACTGGTCAGGAAGTCCAGGAATAGAACTGGGATCACAAGGAGTATCATTTATCAGCAAAATATAAAATGAGAATTATTATACGAGTCTCAACATGTGGACAAGCAGTATTTCTAATAATTAGTGTTGGAAGAACCTTTGGTGAAGCTTGGTGAGGTCATGGCAGACTGGGGTGAGGCAGGCGGGACGAGGTTGGCGGAAGTGCTGAGCTGGCCTCCTACGCAATGGGACGCACCCTTAATTGTGCTGCTTCATCAGTGAAGCCCTTGTGGAGCATTAACAAGCTCATTAGCATGCTGTGTCCATTAGCATGCTCATTAGCATACGCATTAGCATGCTGGGACGCTGCCGCTTCTGTGAGCCCGAGATTTCACGCTTCCTGGGTTAAGTAGGGCTATTTCATGACTTCCAGCCATCATTACATAATGTAACTGAAGCAGTATTTTTTTAAATACTAGATTCTTTCAGATATTCACACAGGTTGGATAAACCTCTGCTACTGGAGTCCTAGCCTTTGTGTGTATTCCCTGCATCTCTGTGTATATGCGTGTGTTAAGACTCCATGGTTACGGTCACTGTTTTGGAGACTGAAATGTAGGTGTGGCAGCTCAGACAAGAAATAGCACAGTCAGCTCCTGAACAGCTGTACAATCATATGTGATTCAGTTCCTGAACGCCTGTATAATCAGCTGTATAATCAGAGAGGCCCTGAACTCTCAGCTTGGGCTAAGTTAGAGACACAAATCACTGGTGTGCAAACTCCATGCTTTCCTGTCAACATCTTTCCTGCAAAGCCCGTTGTGTGAAGGACTGTTCCAGCAGCTTCACAACCAAGGCAAGGGACACGGAACATCACCATCACGTTCAGTTGATTCAGTGATGTAACACTCATGTTCAGTTGATTCAGTGATGTAACACTATTATTTTCAGTTGGTTCAGTGATGCAATAACGATGGCAAGTACAGCAACAACAATGACATCAAGCTCCACGTAGCGATTGTTTAAAAAGTGAAAAGCATTCTGCGCTGGTCGTCCCCAGATACAGCAAGAAACCATGAAACTACAATCTACAAGTAGAATAATACGTTTTCCTGATTTGAGTCTAGGACGTAAGTATGAAATGAAGACTACGGCCGTAACCATGGCCGTAACTATGCGCCTCCATCTGTGTTGTGTCACTGTGTGGCAGTTTCTCATCAGTCATTCCACCTACATGTCAGTTCTACAAATGACCAGTTCCTGCACAGGGCAGCCCACCAAAAAAATAGCAACAGTATCCCTTCAATCACTCTTCAGCATTCTTTCAATCACTCTTCTGGTTCATCAGTCTAAAAACACTGGCTTCAATGTAATAATTCAGGGGAAAATAACAAAGATTTGAGTCAGACTTTCATGACCTGCAGATATCAAATTAAAGTACAAAATAGTAAAAATGAAGCTCTAAAATGGAGTCATGACTCGCAATTTCTTTCCTTCATTAATCTTCTATCACCGCGATATTATCATGAATGATTCAGACAGTTCATAAAGGCTGAAGAAAACCAGCAAAAAAAAAAAACCATAGCATCCATTTGAAAGCTGTGAGGTTTGGGCCAATCATAGCTCCCTTACGCCGTCATGTGATGCATCCAATCAGATGCCGGTTTTGCTAAAATAGGGCTAATCCAAACTGGTAGTACTAAAAGAGGGTCAGTAACAAGACAAGACGACAGTCCAAACATGAGCAAAGAGTAAACAGTCCAGCTCAAAAACCAGACAAGCCAAAAACAGAATCACACAAATCCAACGGGACAAAGGCAAAATAGCAAGAAAAGGTCAAAAGCAAAACAGGTAAATACAGAAATAACACTCGATATGCACTTATGATAATGTGGTAATACTTCACACAAAAAAACCCAACCAAACAGATGAGAATACATAGAGGTAAACCAATGAAAAACAGGTAATCTTAATATTCAGGTGTCACCTCATGTAGGAAGCATTTAACCAGCTTTTAAAAACCTTCACTTTTGTAAAAGAGCAAACTGTGGATACAAGGAGACTAGCACGACTGATATTATTTTTGTTCCTTGAAAATAATCACAAACTGACATGAACTGATCACATGAGTTGTTGGACAGTTGTTGGACCATTGTGTTCCAGATCTGTTAAGGAAATAGGTTTTGTGTCTGCAGTTAAGAGCCAATTTCCAGTTGGAAGCATGAACGCTGTGCTGATAACACTCTCTCAAAGCTTAGCTTGACCACAGGGTCACCTCTATTCTATTAAAGCCATTCTTTAATAATTAAGTTAGACCTACAACACTTCAACCCCCACACCTTACTTTCAACACATTATGAAATTATGTTAATTCTTCAACATTTACACCAGCCACATCAACAGTTTGTGAAAACATCTGTAAATGGTCACTGCTGATGCTCTGATGCCCTTCAAACTCTCAAACTGCCAGCAAGACACCCTGCTTCCAGTGAAGAGGGCCATCACCACGCAACCCTGTGAAATGCGGCTTGGTGAAGGAACATCTTCAGTGGCCCCCGATGTTCTCATCACATCCTATGGGGAGAAACTACGTCATCAAGCCATTATCGTCCATCAGAACCTCTTTAACTACATCCCCACTTTATTAGCCTGGCCCAGACCAGTCATCCGCTCTGGGAGCGATTAGTAAGCCAGTAAGTTCAGCAGTAATTAAAGGCATATGTGCATCTGCTATCTTTGCCTGCTTGTGTGAGGAATAGCAGACTTGGCTGGGGAGGGCCAGATCCTCTATGGACAGCCTGCTAGGGGGCGGAGAAGTGAAGGATGCTGGGATGTAGGAGGGTTTGGACAGTGCACCTGTTTACTCCTTTACTGCCTTTACTAAAGCTTAACTGAAGCTACTCCAACAATTCCAGGACAGTGTTGTCTCGCCGTTGTAGTTTGTGTGGTGTATTCAGTAGCGATGCTGTTGAAGAAGACTCCGCTGACACCGTCTTGCTTGTACACAGGAAGTTTATTGCACAGAAGACCAGTATCTTGTCAAGCACCTGGGTCTGCTTGAGAGAGGATTCAGGCCAATATGAATTCCTCTGAAGCTACCGCTAAACCTCGCGCAATATATATGCGAGTTTGTTACAAACTTAGCCCCATATAAGGAAACCTTTTGCCTGTTTAAAATTAGAAACTATATAGGAAGCCTGTCTGTTAGAACTTCTGACATATAGGAGATCCTGACCTTCCCCAGGTCTCCTTTCCCTACTGTAAGCATCTTCTCTCTGCATTTAAGTCTGTTCACCCCAGCAATATCTAGATGGAAAGAGATTTCAAAGATTTCACATTTAAACCTAAATATAATTTCTCTCGATTATCTTAATAAAAGACACTACATTTGGCAGAGAAATGCTCAATCCTTCAGCACTGCTTAAAGAGTGAGCATTTGTCAAGTGTTCACACTTGTCAACTTTGATTCGATTAAAATTAATCCTGGTGTGATTACTCTGTGAATGCAGTTCATTAGAGTAAGTGTGAACGCTTCCTTTTGAGAGCGAGACCAACCGAGCAGGCGGGTCTCTGTCCGATGAATTCTGGTGCGGTTTATTTTAAGTATGAACACAGTGCAAACTGAAACAGACTGTGCTCAGAGGGAAACGGACAGCTCAGTCCCTGTGTGCCATAATGTGCACTGAAGGAAGACGGAATAAATCTGATAGCCAGTACAAACCACTGGACGCCATGTGACTCACTGCTCCCTCTGCACAAAGCCACACAGGAAATGAATGACAAATTCTACTGGCAGTGGAGACAATGGAGGACTGATTAGGATGTGCAAAAAAAAAAAGCACCATGTGATGCCTCCAGCAAAAGCAGCAGCATGGCCAACCGAGAGCAGGGAAATCCTCATGAGTGTGAAATCTAGTACTGCAGTATTTTAAACAGAGTTGTGCTGATGGGACAGCTGTATTAAAAATGTATTAAAATGTATTTAAAAAAAAGGTAACAACAGAAGCTCAGTCCGGAAATGAGTGCAAGGAGCTCTGCATGGTCTTACTGCCTGCCTCCATGAACACCCAAGATCAGGAGCATCCACACCAGGCGCCCGCCGCCGGCGGCGGGCCCGGGGGGCGGGGGGGGGGGGGGGGGGGGGGGGGGGGGGGGGGGG
>JAOYMR010000012.1:15677234-15709414 GCA_025802075.1 Tenebrosternarchus preto | reverse complement strand
TGGGATAAGTACTATATTAAGCTTTACTCTATGGTGTGGGATGAGTACTGCATGTAGCTTCTTTCTCGAGTGTGGGAGACCTCATCCGCCTCACTCTCAGGGGTAAGCTGGAGGCACACGGTGAATATCTCACTGGCACATTTTTCCTGTCACACAGACACTGTTTATCATCGAGGGTTTGTTTTTTTCCTCTAAACCTTTTTCAGTCTCTTTGCGCTCTAGCTGCTCTCTCAGCGGATTCTGTCTCTACGTCTACCCATGGCTGGCCCCGCCCACACAACTCACCACCTTTCCACATCAGGGTCGTGACAGGGTCATGCCGATCTATGTGAGCAAGGCAAGCCAGTTGTCACCAGCAGCAGCTCATCAGTTCTCCAGCCCCTCCAGAACTCCTGGCAGCATCGCTCGCTCCGCCCCTTACATACATCGCCGCGGCAACCACATGGAGGCCACTGTGCGTGTCTCACGCTCGTCTGAACGCTGCTCTCAGAAACGAAGGTCTCTGACAACACTCTCCTTCCACAGACCCTGCCTGGCCCCAGAGCCCTGTCTGATATCAGTGTGATGCAGTTTCTGGGCCTCTAAACTTAGATCAAATGCAGTATCTGCTCTTCAGTTTGAGATCTGATACAGCCTCCGTACGAGGACTCCATACTAAATAGATTTTTGGAACAGGGAGACGGAACAGAAACCTCTGCTCAAGCACTCCACACATGAGCCTGTTACTGCAGTTCCTCCAAGCAGGGGGCATCTCCTTCAACAACCTTCTTTATTCTTATTCAATGACTATAAAGCTTTTCTTCTATTCATGTAAAACAGTGAAGAGCACAGACAAAAGCAGTAGCTGAGTGAAACAGTAGTTTCAGCTCAGTGAAATATGCGCAAACTGTTCAGATAAGTCAGCCATTCTAAAGCCAAAATCTACACCTTACTGCAGGCCTGTTTCTGAGCCCTCACGGTCAACAAAAATGAGGTTTCTCGGAAAACCTCAGCACAATATCTCTGAAAACCTCACCACAAACAATCTGATACAAACCATGTGCTTAAATGTCTAGTTGGAGTGGCTCAAATGGATCAGATTCCTAAATGAACTCAGCTTTCGTTGCTCAGTATCACATTCATGCTGTCATTAGTACAGGACTGAAGAGACTATAACACTTACACTGGATCACCGTATAAATAACAGCAAGTGGTGTCATGATAATAACAACAATAACAAGTGTTGTCATGCTGTAAGGTCATAATGATGTCATCGATGACTCGTAATTCTGCGTTTCAGCAGTAATGACAAGCAACACAAAACAAAGCAAACGGCTTGAAATGGCGCCATTTCTTCCGTAGCCATGGGCAACCAGTGTTCCGTTCTGCTCTTAATAATTAGACCTTGGCGTGTACATTTCATGGCCCTTCTGACCTCTGCGCTGGGAACAGTAACTCCCATGAAAATATATGCTGAGTAGCACAGAAAAATAGCTGTGTAAATATTTGATCAACAGACCATAAACAAAACACACACAAAAATACTTTGTGAATAACACACAAAAAAAAGTACTTTGTGAATAACAACTACATTTTAAACAGAGATCCTCACTAGGCATGCAGATATCCATGTGAAGGGAACAAGTCAAAGATTTTCCTCTGTGTGTGTGTGTGTGTGTGTGTTTGTGTGTGTGTGTGTACAATGCTCTCACTCACCATCCAGCTCCTCCACAGAGATGTTAGCAAGCTGGTCACTGTCACTCTGCTCAGACAGAGAGCGGTTCAGGTAATTGCCCTTGTACAGCAGTCCTGCCGTCACATGGTGGAAGGGCATCTTCTCTCTGTAGCAGGAAGAACGGTGAAGTGCTTGAGTGCACATAACCACGGATACCAAGCCCGCGTTTAGCATGCCATATTCCTGCCTGCCAAGATGTCTGCTGTTTTACTGGTGCCCTGATGTGCAGTTCTAAAGTTAGACTCTAAAACAGGAACTTCACTCTCTCTATCAAAGCAATTCCATTACAATCTACACTCAAAACTGGGATTTTCTGCAGCACTGCACCTTCCAAAGCATACAGGTAATTCAGAGGTGGGGTTACAGCTTTCTGAAGGGAACCAACAGTATAAATGTAAGAAGTCATTTAAAACTCAAGAAATAAGCTCTGAGAACACATTAGGGATTAGGATGCAGCCCTAGTGGCCTCAGTTAATACACAAGGCTCACTGAAGGTCTTCAAAAGGACAGTAAGTTCCATCTAAGGCCAAAGATATTTGGACAGCTTCCTAATTATGGAGTTCGGGTGTTTCAGGCACACTCATCGCAAGGTATATAAAATCACATAGCCATGCATGTGCCATAGACTAACACTATCAGCACAATGGGCCATACAGACGAGTGCGGTTACACCACCTTTGTCACAAGTCAGCTTGGGAACATTCCTGTTCTTCTAGATCTGCTCCAGTCAACTGAAAGGGCTTTTATTGTGAAATGGAAGCCTCAAGGAGTAACAGCTCAATCACAACACAAAACTCTCAGAGCAGACCGTCCTTTGCTACAGCGCATAACAAACTTTCTTCTGTTGCATCACTCAGACTTCCAAACTTCCTCTGAAGCAACATGAGCACGGGAGCTGTGCGTCAGGAACGTTATGAAATGGGTTTCCATGGGCAAGCAGCTACACACAAGTCTAAGATCACTATGCACCAAGCATCAGCCCGAGTGGTGTAAAACAGGCCGACGCTGGGACACGTTCTCTGGAGTGATGAATCACGCCTCACTATCTTGATGTACAAATCTGACTTTGGTGGATATCAGGACAATTCTACCTACCAGAGCAAGAACAGTATATCTTGATGTAGGGGAGAATAAGGGTCTGGGGCTCTTCTTCAGGGTTTGTGTCCAAGTCCCTTAATTCCAGTGATGGATAATGTTCATGGTACAACATACAAACAAATTTACACTAGTACCTGCTTCCAAGTTTATGGCAGTAATTTGGGGGAAGGCCCTTTCCTCATCCAGCATGACTGAGTCCCTGTGCGCAAAGTGAGGTCCAAACAGACGTGGTTTGGCAAGCTGGTTGTGGAGGAACTCCAGCAATCTTTAGGATGAGTTGGAACATTGACTGTGAGCCAGGTAAATGCTTCTCACAAATGAAAACCTTTGACTGAATAGGCACAAAAATCCCACAATCCAAAAACAATCCTGGTAAGGAGAGACTTGCCAGAAAAACCTCATACAGGTGTAATAGTCAGGTGTCCACATACTTTTGACAAAATTGTGTGCATAGATGATGATCTAGGCTAGATGGAATGCCTTTATTCGTCATTAAATATATACATGTACAGTACAACAAAATGTTTTCCTTGTATATCCCAGCTTGGAGACACTGCATGTCTCAAGAGCCTAACAGTGGGTGCCTGGTAGAGCCAGAACCTTCAACCTTGTGAGTAATAGTCCAAAAAACCCACTGTCTGCCTGTTTATTGCACTATTGAGGGAAATGGCTGTGTATAAGTAGTACTGAGACACCTTATAGTGCTCCTGGAGCTCATGTGGTGGAGCAAGGCGCAATCAGCCTTCATTTCCAGGAAGCACACGGACTCTCATTCTGATAAATATATGCAAGTTGCTCTGGACAAAAGCATCTGCCAAATACTGGAGATGGGATAGGGGATTAGCCTGGAGCTCAGACAGTCTCCCCTGCCCCGGGCTCTATGCCAGCTGCTGCTCCTGCACCTTTCACACTGCATTGTGTCCTCAAAACTCTCATGGGCTGCAGCCAAACAAAGAGAAAATCAGGGTGGAGGTCAGGCCTGAATGGTGCTGTTATCAGAAACCACACGCACCTTCCATTAGTGACCCAAACTCCCTTTTTTGACTTGCAGAGAAAGAAGAAAAATAAGCGTATAGAATCAGAGATATGTTGTTGGTGCTGAATGGAGGTCATCAGCAGGAATGTGAGATTTCAAATGATCTCATATGCTGCTATTTCCTCCGGGATCAATAAAGTGTTTCTTATCTGTCTTAATGTTGAGTGTTTTCTGTGGAGCAGGTACTCAGGATGTAACACGCAAATTTCATACCTGTCTGACAGCACTGAGGAATGGAGAGGATGTAGATACTCGGTTGAGTCATGTTGGCACAAACAGGTCAGGCAGAGAAAAGACACTTCCAAACCCTCATGAATACAATTTGTGCTAGCAGGAAGACAGTTCTCGATGGCCCTATTCCTTGTATTGGATACAGTGATATACAACCACTTTGCCTCTTCGGTTTGAATAAGTGACTTGTAAGAATTGAGCAAAATTAGAAAGAGAGATTTTATTAATACCTGGAGAACTTGTTTTAATTTAAATGAGATGGCCTTTATCTTAATAAAAAGCCTCTTTTGTACTGTCAAACATCAAGATTTTGCCTATTTTCTGACTAGAAACCAGACTTAAGTTACACGCTATTAATTTTGATTCTATCGCTTTTAACGCTATAGAATCTTTTAGTTTATTCATCATCAGTTGTAAAAGTCCTGCCAGCTAAGCAAGACAGTAATGATAACCATGGAGAAGGTAATATTTTTCATTCCGGTATCTGGTTTTATGCCCCATAAGTGTATTACTACAGCAAGGGCAAGAAGAAGTTCATTGTGAGATCTCATATAGGTTAAAATGAAGTCTTCCAGAAATGTTCAGCTTCCCATATTAAAATCTGGAGATGATTTTACAACTTGCTAGAGCACACAAACGAATATATGAATGAATGAATGAATGAAGCTACACTTATTAGCACCTTCCTCAGTACCCAAGGATAAACACAATGCTCTTACATCCAGGTAACACACCGGTTCTGTTTAGGGATTTTCTTTTCATGAATGTTATTTCCGCCCATCGCAGCCTTTGCTGACATCTCACTGAGGTTTTTTTTTTTTTTTTTTTTTACAAAACGGTTAAAGAAAACTAATTCTGCCAAATCCATAATCTGTATTAATGTTAATGTTTACTTCATAGGTAATGATAATGTTTAGCTCTGACCATGCAGATAAGCTCTGAGACAAAAGGAAACCATCACTGTTTAACTGACTGGGGACAATAAGATGAAAAACTTGCCTTTTGTGTTATTCCTAAGAGAAACGGTAAACATTTTAATGAGTAGCTTTGGCACATTATCTCCGTCATTGTGGTTTTACTGGCAAATCCCTTATTCCTATTTCTAATGTCAGGGAATTCATTAGCGAGGCTTCTAACGAACCTTTTATCTTAGCATTTCATCTGTCTGAAAGCCTGAAGGATAATGATAACAATGACTTTGTTATGGAGCCCAGGAAGGATTTCCAGAGCACTTCTGGTGGTTGAGCTGCCCATGAAGGGAACGTCTGCATGAAGGGAACGTCTTTACGCTCACATTGAGTGTCTTAGCTGATGAAACCGCTTCACTCCTATTAATTTTAACTAAATTCCTGATCAACAAGATCCATATTCAGTGTAGTTGGCAGCATGTATAATATAATTTGTAACGCTATCACCAATACATACAATCTCTCTATGCATATATACGTATCTATATTATCCCCAGACTTTGAAAAGTCAACTATGCTACACCTAAGAGGTAACATTAGTAATTAAAATACCAAAACATTCATTTCAAACTTGCACAGATAGAAATTTAATAACTCCTATGAAAGTATCCCTAAATAATCACAAAAAAAAACTAGCGTTTATGCATCTTTTTTAAAAAAGAAATCCATTTTGACCTACTTTTAGGTCTGGTCATCACAGCATCTGGTCATCTACTGCAGCAATTTTTTTGTAAACAAAAGATGCCCTTATTTATCTTGTGCTATTCTTTTTGCAGACGTGTCAAAGGCATTTGATACAGCTAATAATGGTTTTCTACTGGCCTTGACCTACAACTATTCATTTAATTCACCATCTTAGTAACAGGCCTAGATGTTCTAAAGGAGGTTCCTCAGAATTCTGTTCTTAGACCAATCATTTTCACGTTATGTATTAATGACATTGGAAAACAAATTGAGAAAAAAAATCATACAGATTATAAAAAGTAATCCTATGCTTCCCTAATAACATTGGCAATGAAAAATTCACTTCAGCATGAAAGTGTTATATATACATACATACATATATATAGTGTATACATATATATAGCCATAGGGAAGACAAAACATGTTGCTTTCAAGGTCTCCTAGAATTGTCCACTATAATATTTTTAACTATAAATGTTCAAGTGCTACAGTTATAGACCCTATTTCAAGCTATAATTAGTTGGGTATAAATATACACTGTATAAACATGCATTCTTTTCCCCTTAATTTGATTTAATTCTGATTTTAACATTACCAGTGTATGAATGCACTTCAAAAATGGAATTTGTAAACAAGTTAATGTTAAAAGATGTTGACTGCCACGGTTTTCCATACTCCTCCCACAACATAAAGGGTCTTTGGTGTGACCTGCACCTCCTACAACATAAAGGCTGTGGAACGGAATTCTGCAGTTTCTGGATAGTATCCAAGATCTACTGACAACCACACAACGTTCTTTACTGAAACGATTATTTGGTCATCAAATGGTGCTGGAAGCAGAATGAATGGTCTGTGCTATTCAAATCAATTTATAAAAACAAACAAGAATAATTTCACAGTACGTGAAGTTTTAATATTACGTGAACTGTATTAGTAGGGTAGGGAACTCGCTCCAGACAATGGGGCAGTCTGCTCTATAAACAGTAAAAGTCTGTGGTTACATATAACAGATGAGACCAAAACCTTGTGAGCAGTGATAGTAACGACTTGCCAAGGCCCTTTGTTATCTGGCACACATGAGGACCCAGCATGAGGACCGGACTGCGCACAACTTCAGTACGTTGTCCTAAAGCCTAGTCTGGCACGAAACGCATGAAAGCTGGACCCTCACATGTCTTTTAAACATGCCTCCAGGATTATATCAGAATCAGCTGTGCTTGGAAGTTCATTCGCAGAGTTAAGGTGCTAATCCCTCTTCTGAGGTCTAATCCAGACAGCCTGTGGATCCCGCCGGATTGGAGTGACCACAGCACAGCGGCGCTGAGGCTCAAACACAGGCATTTGGGTCGCGGCCAGGAACAAAACACAAGTGAAATGCAGCCCATGAGAGCAGCCCACACAGATATCGGCCCACTGAAGATAATTTGCTTAACTGCTGACTGGTGCAAGTGAAAGGCTGAACGCTGGCAAGGGGACCAGCAGTGGGGCAAAGCCCTAGCACACTCCCAAACAAACCTAACAGAACGGGCAACATTAAAGCACAGTGGCATAAAAACAGCAGGGAGTGATGACACACTTGGTGCTGAGATATGAAACACCAATTTAAAGAGGGAGTAAAGCTTCATCACACACATCTGAACACGGAGCTTAATATGGATCCTAAAATTATTCACACACAGATGAAGGAATTTTTCTTTTCTAGTTTTTCGTCTCTCTCTCTACGGCAACTACCTTTATGCCTGTATATATATTTTTTTACAGCTGACTATTGATGTAATCTACAGGTTTGAATTGAACAAAGACGATTACTTTAGTAATTCAGTTTAATGCACCTACACATGGTCACTATAAAGTAATTTAAAGCCTCATTAGCTGACAGAATATCCCTGCAACATAAGGCTTCGAACAACAATTGTACAAAACCAAATGACGTACAATGTAGCCATATGCTCTCAGCTAGAACCTCTGCTAACATTTACAGCCAGTCTGGCCACGGCTACTTTTCAGAGGCTCCTGAAGGTTCACAGTTTATGAACATAAAGAACAGTTTTGTTTTGTTTTTTTTTACATCAAAGAATCTGTACACCAAGTGTTCCCGCACACTCCATAAACCACTACACAGACTGTGTACATATTATACAAATAGAATTGAGAGGGAAAATAAATCTTGGCTTCTGGACGGATAGCTGCAGCGCAGAGCAGTTCAGGTCAGATATTTAATCAGACTAATCATGAAGATGCCTTCAGGTTCCCAAGAACTGCAATCAATTTCCTATTGGCTGCAGAACATATCTGATAAAAACAGCAGCTTAATACACCAGCAATTCAAAAACATTTTGGCTCACGTTGTAAATGTCTCAGCATTCCTTTGTATACAGAAACCCCTCTAATGCAACTACGTTACAGAGTCCATCCCCCCCCTCCCCAAGGAATGACACATTCCTCAGGGCATCATCGGCACACAGCAAATGGAACAACAAACCAAGAAATCACGTTCTCTGCTTTAAACACGAAGCATCACCGTCACAAACGGCGACGCAGGGTCTTTGCGGTCGGTGGAGGGACCGATGCTGTGTTTTCTGGACTGTTACCCAAATAAAGGGTTGAGGAGCACATCCCCGAGATAGAAATAAAGGCAGAGGGGCGCGGAAGGTCTCCAGGCTGCCGTCCCGGTAAAGAGCGCAGCTCTACGCTTCACACTTTTACCCACTTTTTTTTTGCCTGAAAAGCCATTTAGACCACATGCCAAATTTTGCACGATTAAATTGAACAAACAGTGCTAAACAACACGGAAAGAGGAAAGGATAGTAGCACAGAGGAGAAGGGAGAATGAGGTGAACGGATTTGCTACATCTAAAAAGAGGAAAGAATATTACAGAGCCATAACAGAATATTTACTAAATAAAGAGTAAAATCAAGAGAGACGGGCAGTACTGATTACAGGCACTGTGTGGTGTTCAGCCAGGGAGAAAACCTTCCAGTCCAACACTGCCTGAGCACAGATACTGCATTTCTTCACAAATAATAACTAATGATGAATCCTTTTAACTTTGTTATGACAAAACAAAAACATTCAGAAGAAACTAGAAACATCTTCCTCAGAGTGTCTAAAAGTGATCTAGTGTAGGTTCTAAAAGTGATCTAGTGTAGGTTCTAAAAGTGAAACAGAACCTAACTGCCAAAGTATCACACTGTCTTCAAATGTCCAAATCAAAAGCAATAAGGACCTGTAACACGCAGGAAATGTAAACATAAACCTCCCTTCCCGTACCTACCCGAGTCCGACCATCTCAAACCTCCAACAATGAAGATAAGTAAAAGAATTAAACTATAACAGTACATATAACACTATCAAGAAATCACTCAGGGAAAATGGAGGGAAAGTGATGTTCATTTATATCATATAAAGGTACACAGTCCTGAACCCAAAATAGCAGCTCTAACTGTAAGCCAGAAGCGACATCTCCCTGTTGTCAGCGCTGTAACAGCTGAGGACTCCCCCTTACCCATACTCCCCGGGGTACTGCAGCAGCCTGTCTTCCTTAACCTGGTTCCCGGGCGTCCTCTCTCCCTCGGACCCCTCCCCCGTTTGGGGGTCCGGGATGGTGACCTCCATCCGACTGCCGCGCTCCGACTCGAGTGAAGGAGCGGACAGGCTGTCCTCCTGGGGCGGCTCAGCCCGACTGCCTCGTGGGCTCTGTCCTCTCCCCGCGCAACATAGAGCACCCAGAAAATCCGTATTAGGGGTTGCGATTAGACGTGTCGCCGGTCAGGAAACAAGCGCTCTCTCACGGCACACGCTATGTGCCTCCGTTAGTCACTCAGTCACTCATGCCCACTCTGCGCCGAGTGAGGAGGAGGGGGGCGCAAACGCAGCAGCCGGGCTCATTAGAGCAACTCAGCGACAGGAGCCCTTCCCTTCCTCTGCGGTTCAGACCGGAGTCACAGTTTGCCTGGCTGCCAGTCACCCTGCCTGCCACCACTCCCGCTACTGGAGACCGGCTGCTCCATCGTGATTTGTGAGGGACAGCTCTCCTTTAAAGCACTTACACAGCGTAGCGCTTCTGCAAGTCCTTTAATTGCTAACGCACTTAACGACAGTCTGTAAGAAGAACCACATCGCGCTGAGTTGTAATCTACTGTATGGTGAAACTGATGGGATATCGCCACCTGTATGTAGTTTTAATGAATGATTCGTTGATTGTGTTTTACAGGTCAAACATTCAAAAATTAGACCGTACGATTACGCAAATAGCCCTGAATATGAAATATTTACAATCAAGCCGACTTAACAGAAGATGCCGTTTTCGTTACAGTTTGCAGAGAAAATATATATATAAAGGCTACGAGCGTAAAGTAAATTTAAAGCGCATACCAGTGTTACTTATATAAATGTTAGTATCTGAATAAAGAATGAGAAATTGGTACCACCGCCCGAGCACAGTGAACAAACACCAAAAAGCTGAAAGCAGTTCTCGTTTTACGCGAGCAGTCCATCAGAAGGAAAATGATGAAGCTACTAACTTAATTAGCCAATCACAGAGCACTCCGGGATATTGAGGCCACTCATACAACAGGTGCAAGATACGGTGGTGATGCAATAACTGAAATTACATAAAGCATACCCGCACGCGAAAGATTTCACTAAATATATAAAAGGAGTTTAGCCATTTTAGAACGTCCTAAACTTTAAGAGCTTTAAACTTACCTTTAAAAGTAATATCCAGTGTTTTTGAGTGATTAGCCTATTTAAATCCGTTGACTTGATGATCCGCGCGGCTGTCGCTTTGGCATCTGAATGGCCCGACCGAAGACAAGGATGACCATGAATTTCGTTACTAGATGAAGCAGGTGAACCGACTCATTTGCGACTACTGGTTATTTCTCCTTCAGCGCGAGGACGAACAACGGTCTCCTTCCCAGATCAACATGAGTTCAAAATGCGTTCTAGTTCCAGCCAGAACAATCGACCACTTCCACTTTTTTTATCCAACTCCCGTCAATTCAAATAATCTTCTCGTTTTGCATTATCTCCGCAAAATGGCTTGAATTTCTTTCACTAATCATTCACGGCGTTCTGAAGACATAAAGATGCAGAAAGCTTTTCGGCTACCATAACAGAAGCGCCATCAATCGGTTCACAGGAAACTATTCCATAAAAAAATCAATGTAGTTACATCCCTGTCAAACCCGGAGTTCGGCTGTAATTGCTCCCCAGAGCTGATTGCGCGTGTTTCCAGTGACGGACAACTGCACACTGTTATGGTGCTGTCTCATATATCTTCCCCAGCTCAAACGAACCCGTACATCGCTTCGAAGAAGACTGTCCGGACGCTCAGACGATTGGCCAAGCATAAAAGCTTAATCGTGCATTCGTGTCCTTCATCTGCAGGTGTTATCCAGGTAGAAATTAGGTGAGATTAGAGACAAACTAACCTGCTATGGATGCATGTAAGTAGTTTCAACTGGCGCAGATGTCAGTAAATTTGACTATGCAACCTACCATAAAAAATATGACATGCAGGTTCGACGTCACTGGGCGGACGTCGAAAACAATTTCAAGCATGTAACAATGCGTAAATAAAAAATCATAGACTCGAGTCAGGTGAATTCATGATTAATGATTCATGTGTGGGGCTATAAATTATGTTTCTACAAAAATGTTTCTTCTGAATGTAGCTTTACCTACCTACTGTAGAGCACAGAGTGGGCCAAAACCTAAAACTGTCAAGTATGTGCGGTTATAATTTTTCAACAAATGACTAACGATTCAGAATAAATCTTTTTTTTTTCCCAAAAAGATGTTTTGCCTTAAAATAATTATAGGAAATGCTATGTAACATTAAGTTGATTTGACCATTGTAAGTTACGGTCCAATATTTTTTTTTTCTAGCTTTGTATTTTGCAGGGTGGTACTTCTGTGATAATCACTATCAGATTGTGGTAATTCTAATTCACGGGTGTCTGGGTCCTCTACACTGACTTTCTTGAATAGTTGCCTGTTTAGAAAAAGTGTCCATGTGTGAGTGAGAGATAGAGAGAAGAACTCACACTTCTGACACAGTAACTAAATATGGTTGCCAGTAAAACCTATTGAATTTATTTGAACTGAATTGGTTGGAGGGAGGGTGGGAGGGAGGGGGGGGGGGGGAGTAGAGAAAGTTTATTTCTCAGCAAAGCGACTTCCACCACGCCAAAGTAGCTACCATTGGGACGGCATCTATTCATTATCCATGCCACACGAGGCCACGGGCTACAAGTCTTTGATCCTGTTCATGTGCTCTGACACACACTGATCACGTACTGCCCACTTGCAAACCCTGAATGGATCTGATTTGGCATGGACCCTTCCTGGGTTTATAATTGCGTTATGGACCAGGAGATACAGAGTGGATTCAACTGATTAGTGAAAACAAACACAAAACATGGAGAGAACATTACGAGTGCGTTTGGGCCAGTCTTACAGAAACACACACGCAGTAATTCTCTCACTTGCACACACACACAGAACAGCACTCTGATATTGTGATGTGATAATTAGAATCCCCCTCACTTCTCAGGCTCAGTGTCATCTAAGTGCTTCCACCAGCTGACTCACACACAGAGGAGCTGAATCAGTGAGTCCCTCTCACTCACTCACTCACTCACTCACTCACTCACACTTTTCTCTAGCTCCCATCAGGTGTATAGGAGCAAACAGGATTAGCTGAGCGAAAGTTGAATTGACAATTCATATTGGACTGAGAGAAAATCCTAAAATCTCAAAGAAATTACTGCCTACTTAAAAAAATAATCACATGAACAGTGTTCAACATGCTGGCTATGTACTGTATAACTGAGAAAAGTCATAAATCAGGAATTTGTTATAAAGAAATGACTCATTCATGTTCATGTAGCAAAACAGGGAAACCTAGTTCACCCGAGCCCAGTGTCATACATGAATCCAGAATACCGTTAAAGTACTTATTGTTAAAGGAATACAGCTGTTAAGGTAATATTGTTGTTAAAGTAACATGTCCATAGGCAGACTGACACATTGGCGGTTCACCCTGCAATAGAGCCTCTATCACAGTTTCAGCGACCAGCCTAACTGTGGCAAGGGAATGGCAGGTCAAGCTAATAGCTTGTCAAAGGAAAACTAAGCGAGTAGAACGGGTGCGATGGTGAAATAATGGCTTTATGATTCATGGAAGAGCCCAGAGCACGCAGGAGGGGTGAAAGAGCCCAGAGCATGCAGCATGGCTGAGAGCGTGGAGGGCAGGTGAGGTGATCGTTCGCCATGCTGTCTGTCAGGAGCTGGATGTTCTGGTTGCTTCAGGAGTACTGTTCAGAAGTATTGTTCAGGAGTATTCTTCAGGATGGCATGCTCTGAAGTGGCAGGAAAACCATCCGAGACAGTAGGTTCCCCTTTTACTACGTTGCTAAATATGCCTCAGATGAATCAAATAGAAGACTCATCCAGCTGCACTGACTATAATTGCTTTCTATTTTCAGTGTGTAAATATTTACCCTTTTACTCATTGATTCAATGAGTGGCACAGGAGGAGGCTTCATCTCTTCATTCCAGTATTTCATACTCTAGGCTTCACCGCTTCACAGCAGTATTTCATACTCCAGGCTTCACCGCTTCACTGCTGTATTTGGACACCATGTGTATTCCAACTCACATCCACTGCATGAACCCAACATAAGGGTGGAGAAGCTCCACTTGCGTGATTGGCCTGAGTAGCATCTGCTCACACGGGGCAGGCATGCTGTGGCCTCTGGTTATTCAGGGCAGCACTCGGGTGTCACAACACACAGGGCCACGAGGAGAACGAGGCCACACATCAGCGTCCATGCGAGGGCTGCCTCAGCCTGTCCTCCTCCACCCTGCTGGTGCTGCTGCGTGCTTCAGGACTATTCTCAGCGTTCCTCAGACCTGCACAGGAGGGCTGGCCTGCAGCTCCTCACTCCTGCAGCCCCCCCCCCCCCCATCTCTGTGGGAGTGACACTCACAGAAATCTTTTGACTCCACTCTATAAGCCAGAAGTCTGGGACCATAGCTCCTAGCTATTCAGCACCACCATGGGCCTCACGCAACAGGCTCCTTCTCCAAAAAATCCATATTGTCAGTTGAACTGGCAGGCTGCTTTTGTGCTGACTTCTTGAGCTGCCTGCCAGGGTTCCTGTGATGCCCGACCATACGATGTGCCCCTCCTCATCTGAACTCCCAGCAAATATGAAAGCGCGCCAACAAACGCATTCTAATTACCCGTAACTGTACAACCTGCTCATTGTATTAGGGCGAAACATGGCTCTGTGCAAATTCAGCATGCACACAGGCACATGGTGACATGACACTCTTAAACCCTTCACATGATTCACTGTTGGAAAGAGAGGCAAATCTCGCTTCCTTAAGGAGCAGATGACACATCAATTCTACTCACTATCTGACTCCTATGACTGTACCTGCCATATTGAAAAATTCCAAGTTACATGTACTTTGTACAATTCCTGTTTTCTTCTTTATTCCTTTTTAAAGAGAACATGTACTGTACTGTACCTTTAGAGTCTGTCTCTATGCCTATCCCATTTTGCAAAGGTATCCTTTACCTTCTGTTAATTAATACAGGGCATGTCCACTGACCTGCTTTGTCATGGTTTGGTCATCTGTGAGCAGAGGCCGACAGAGAGAACCAGAGCTCATTCTCCAAGCTAATAGACGTGTTAATAGAGGACAAGACCTTCTCATTTTGTTGTTTGTGGGTATTATTGTAGATTGTCCACAGTTCATTGGGATTCAATGCGTACAGTCGAGTCACTAGTGTTTTAAGATGAAATATTTCATTATTATTCAGTGTAATGAACATGTAAATCTCTGTAAAAAAAAACCGAACAATGTTCATGTTCATACAACTGTTTCACGTCAGTAAATTAATTTTGATACTCCTTACATTTTTTCCTGCACCAGACATGAGACCTCAGATCAGTGGCCGTGGCACTGAACAGCTCACTTAATTCAGAAGGTCAGCTCAGATGGGCGGCACTGTGGAGAGATCATTACTACCCAATTATGACAGCGGGAGTCGATAATATAAAATCATGAGCAAATGGTCATAAAATATGCAGTATACAGATGTTTTTGATAGGACTTAAGGGCAAAAACTTGTTGAAGAAGAAGAAGAAGAAGAAAACATTGTTTTTTCTTTTTCTGGCATGTTCTAATCACATCAGACCATTATATTAAAGAGACCATTACACATGCATCAGGACCTTTAGCGTATCACTCCAGGGATCCAACCCTTCCTGGGAAGGAACTGGCTGGTGGTGCAATCTGTTCTGGTCTGCACTGGTCTCAGATCTGCGTTGAGCAGGACTTTCTGGGTGCGCTGGTGTCATTTTCAGCTATTTCCTATTTGGCAGACGGCTGCTTTCGGTTTGGCACCATGGTTACTGTAATCTGTTAGCTTGACACAAAGCCCAGTGCTCATCCTCGCCTCTCACTCGTGCATAGAACTGCAGCGTCTCCTGCTTGGATCAGGGTTCACACAGTTCACACAGGAGAGGTGATGGAGCAGGATGGGCATGAAACCTTGGCCACCGAAGCTCCGCTGAACTGTGCAGTGGCAGGAAACGCAACTCCGCTTAAGCCCTGAACAGACGGAGACATGGCAAGAAGATCTTGGAGATGCTGATCCTGGCAAGAAGATCCTGGAGGTTGTATCGCTGTCTGAAAGACCCCACCGCAAACGCCCAGAAATGGGTCTGCCACGCCGAGCTTAAACCACCGTTGGATCTAGCTCACAGCCACATGTCCTCACAGAAATCACAGCCTCACCAGCTGGTGTGAAGGCACATGGTCCTGCCTGCAGCTCACACTCACAACCACTGATCTCATCGTGCTTACAGAGCCGCTCTAAGTGGACCAAAGTAGGCTCGCGAAAACACGACTGATGTCATCGAAATGTGTGTGTAACCCAATCACCCCAACCAGAAATTCAGTTCTTTTCCATCTTCACTACAACAGGAAGGCAAAAGCAAGTTCTGTGCAGATCCACAGCCTGTTCTCAGGAGATGGTGATGTACTCTTTCTGAAGAGAGCCTACCATCCAGCCATGGCGCTGAGTGGGGGAGGCTTGGATCAGGCTTCCTCCATTGCTCAGTGGACAAAGTGTGAAGATTAGAACTGCAGTCCAGACAAAAGCTAATGACCCTGGAGGCTTTCCCTGTCCCAGTCCAGTCTGAGTCTCGCCGCTAGCTCCGACTGCAGAATTGGCCCTGAGCCTCCCAGTAGTTCGAAACACCTCTAGAGAGTGAGCTCAGAAATGACTTCCAGGCGAGGTGATCTTAAACCTATTCTCTTTCAAACGATAAACTACACAATTACCCTTTCCACTAATAAATTGGGTGTTCCCTTTATTGAACATTTATTATTTATTTCCCTTTATTCTTCCCTAACAAATAAAATGTGTTTTATGTCTTCCTCACAGCCTGAAGGCCATGTAGGTGCTCAAGAGTGAATTGAGAAACTAAGATCTCCAGTAAAAGTACGTGACGCTTGTTCAAAGTTGTTGAGATTTAAGGCAGGGCCAAAACAGTATGAGTAGAAAGAGACAAACAAGACAGGGTTACTACACACCACCAGCCTCTCAACTCTCCCCTCAGCCATGTTCTGGCCCAGCCATATTCGACCGACGAACACATGCAGGCAGGTGCCAGTAGAGCAGAGTTTCTTAGCTGCAGGACCAGTGGGGATGGATGGAGGCAGCACACACCTACAAGGGAAATAGAGTACCTTGCGAAAGTATTCACCCCCCCTTCGGAGTTTGTCGTGTTTTTCTACCTCACAGCCTGGAATTAAAATGGATTATTTGAGGATTTGCATAATTTAATTTACAGAACATGTCTACAACTTTGAACATTTGATTATTATTATTTTTTCTTTTTTTTTTGGGGGGGGGGGGGGGCCCCCTGACGGAGGTAGGTTTGCAAACCGGGGGCCCATTTGCCTCTCTGTGGCTGTGCTGCGCTGGTGTAAGACTGTTTCTCTCTGTCTCCAGGGACTCACCAAACTGAGAGGATTAAGTGGATGGCATATCAGTACAAAATTCAGATCAAAAGGCTAAGTTGGGGCAGCTTGAAGGCTGTAGACCAAAGGGATTTCAAAGCCTCCTCCTTTAACAGAAACCCCTTTTTTATCTGCAACCACCCATCGTGTTGGAAGTTGGACCATGAAGCGGCCATATAGACCGATCTTTGTTTTAGGCTTTATGGAGAGAAAGTGTGAGGAAGTGCAGTGACTCCTCGCTTCTCTTCACCATTCTGAATACACACCACTCATCGACCAGAACACACAGCATATATGTTTCCACTGCAACCACTTCAAACTTTAAATCTGTTTAAAAAAAAAAAACATGCAACAGTTTGAAAAGTTTAAAATGACTTTTCAGTAAAAACAATAGACTACATACGAATACGGTTAAATTAATAATAATAATAATAATAGAATTTAATTTCTAAGCGCCTTTCAGGACACACAAGGACACTTCGACACCGTGGAGTCAAAATTTGACCAGATTAAAATATTTGTGGTTTTGTAATCTGTATATGTTGTCAAACACCTATATCATTACATCCAGACAGCAAGGCCCCGGATTCTCTAGGTCTGACCTGCGGGTCACATGGCGATCACTGCTAATCCCTGCGCTAATGCTACAGAGAGCAAGTTTGAGCCGGGTCACTTTCAGAAGCCTATCATTCATGTCCAGAACCTGCAAGACGTTGAGCTGCGTTCAGCCTGACCAATGCCCTGTGCAAACGTTCCCTGCCCCCGTCACTGGAACCACCCCACCCCCCCACCCCCCAGGAAGAGAGGCCCCTCCAGAACTCCAACATAAATCACATTTTTCATGCCTGTTTACAATACTGGCATTTAATACTGAATTTATGAACTCAACAAGCCCACTTGCTACTAATCATTCGCTTTCTTTCTTTGTTTTTATTTTTGTTTTGTTTGTTTTTTTTGTTGTTGTTGTTTTTTTTTGCATGAAATCTAAAATGATAAATTACAGCTGGTGAGAATAACACACAGTCTCTGCACCTGTTACTGCAGCCTGTGGACACTGCAACCATCCCCATCCCCAGTGGAGAAGCGGGAGTGAACCCCACCACAGCTCACGGCTGCCGTCCCCTCTGGCCCTGTTTCAGCGCGGGATTAAAATGTTTATCAATTATCACTCCATCAGGATGAGCACTTCACCCCTCCTCACCCACTAATTGAATCATTAAATCATTTCTGCCTCCTTGGGAGATGCAGTGTAAACACACTGCCTGGATGCTCCCGAGACAGCCACCGGTGCCAGATATGTTTATTAATTTTCTCGACCAATCTCGCCCCCGCCCCCACCTCCATCCTACCCCCACCTCCAAGTCTGGAGACAGCGCACGGAGCTGTCAAACACGGCCAAGCCAGCCATGTGCTGATCTCAGCAGGAGATCTCTCAATCAAAAATAAATGGAAGGGCTGTGGTGGAGGAAAAAAAGCCCCCCATCACGTAAATGTGTTGTTACCCTGGAAAGCAGGGTCCGGAGGGGAGTAGAGGGGGTAAAGGCATAACAAAACAAATGGATGCATTGAATTGTCATTGTAGGGACAGTGTTGCGACGGGGGTTGGTGTGGCACAAAGGTGAGACTGCAGCTTCCGTGTGCCAACAAGCGGGTGCGAGCTTGCGCCAGTGTTTGGCTGCTATGCCTTCTTCCTCCGCCCACCCCAGCGGGGCCTCCGTTCCAACAGTGGAAGCCATGGCTTCAGGACGAGGACATGAACTCTCGCACCGACAGCTGGTTCGCAGCCGACGTCAAACGGCGGTATAACGCGTACAGCATGGGGAATAACCTGGTATACACGTTTGCAAGATCTTCCCATCTATGAAGGTTGGAGAGAACAGCTCGCCACTCACCAGGCCACTCTCACGCCAAACACGTTTCAGCGCGTTTAATCAGCTGTGACTGGAAGTGATGCTGAAGAAGGTGATGATGATGATGATGATGATGATGATGGTACTTAACAGAGGAATGCTTTTTCAGCAATCAAGGCCTCAGCAGAGGGTGGAGATCCTGTCAACACATTCTTATAAACCCCTGAGAACTCCTCTAGTGACCCAGTCAGGCTCAGAGATTTACTGCCATCTTCCACCTCTCCTTAGAAATCCTCCTCACTAATAGACTGAACCATGATCAGCTTTTTTTTTTTTACCACACTGCCTAATGTTCTCTTCAATAATCAATAAACTGATCTTACCGTGATCAACCGTAAACAATATGGCCAGTAACATTGGACAGATTGAGATTAGCTCAACCACATTCAAACTATGAACGACCACTTTTATTCCGAAAAGAGTAGAAATGCAGCCTCCAGTCTGTGAAAGTGGAGCACCACTGAAGTGAGAACCATCACCTATGCAAAATACAGGAGGTTTCTCCGTTCCCCACTTACACTTGTCACTTACGCTTAGCAGTGGATATCTTCCTTGCCATCTTGAGTGCTAGTCCCAGTCGTAAACAGAAACATAGCACCACTCTCTTAGCCATCTAGTTGGAGTAGGCCACTGTCTCCAAGTACATTACTGGGACAATTCACCATACTATACTTTATCCTCTGAAATGCTGTGTAAGAGCATAAAAAAATCCAATATTTTGCTCAAATACTGTTAACACTGTTTGGGTATGATGAGCTTCTAATTTTAACTCCAAGTATAATAACATGCTTTGGAATCCAGATAACGCTCAGGAAGGCTTAGCTTTGTATCAGCAGCAGAGTGTGGCTAAACATGACGGTAGGACAATATTGGCAAAGAAACAATGTTTTTTTAAAAGCCACGTTACAAGATCATCATACTGAAACATGTTGTGAAAACAATGTTTCCTAGCTCCTAGTTTCGCTAATATAAAATCTGTTACATAAACCATGACGCCTCAACGGCGCAGACAAGATCAGGCCCCTGACGAGCTGTGACATGAGACAGAGGCCTGGAATGCCCACCAGAGCCCTCCTACCTTTCGAATGCCAGCCAGCGCCCTGAAAGGGCAGGATGCCAAGGGGGTGATCGCCAACACGGGGCGGGACACAGCGCCCGACGCCGTAAGCTCCGGCATTTGAAATTTTAGGGCAGAAGAGCGGTAATGAGGCAAGTGTCTGACTTCACAAACCTCCCATCGCCAGCCTGTGAAATCTGCAGCTTCTGTGTCGGCAGCGATTCGTCACTGCCTCAACGCATGTCTACTGTTCCGCGATGTCCTGTAGTTACGTTATTCAATTATTTTTTTCTCTTTAATGTGCCGAGAGTAAATCTATATTTAGTCAACCAATATAATTGCTCTTCGGTGAAATACACACTCGTGGTGTTAAAAAAAAAAATCAAAGAGTAGATATATCATCCCGAGGCAGTTGGAGATTTACATATTTTCCTGTTCTCTTGAAGGCTACATCTCCAATTTGACACACAGCACATGCACCTGCTGAATCTAGGATTTTTCCCCCCTTGTCAAGTGCACTAGGTTTGCAGAAACTTGGAGAGGCCAACCGATAAGGGAGAGTCTCTCAGGGTAAACAGGCAGGTGCTTGACAACGACAACGAGAGCCGAATGATTTCAGAATGGACTTCATAACACAACATGCTGACTTTCTTCTGGAAGGCCCATTCTGCAAAGATGAACTACAGTGCGTTTCCTTAAGTCGCAGCACTATTTATGAATAAACTCAAGGTTAATAATAGGAGCTTGTTGATCACGTGGAAGCTAAATTGAGCCCATGAGAGGATTTGAATATAAAGATTAATACCATCGTGAGTAAATTGCTTCAGTGTATTCATGAGATGTAACAGCTGCCTTTGCTCACAGGCTACCAGCTAGAACATCCTCTAGCTTCAGCGGGTCTCTGAAAACAAAACACGCTAAGTGTCCTTCAGTCATTTTTCTTAGTGCAAGTTCTCACAAGCTAAATTCACGCATAATGAAACACCAAGTTTGAAATAGCTAGTGACACACCATGTGGGAGGGAAGTGCACAATAGTGTAGGATTATCCAACAGAAAGGGTTTTTGGTAAAATTATTTTAAAGCAATTTCTAATAAATTCTCTTTCACATATACTTTCCCCCCGTGTCTTTTCTGCCAGCAGACAAGCGCTAATTTAAGGCTGACAGTGTCACCCCAGGGAGGGGGAGAAGGACGCTGAAATGGGGGGCTGTTGGCATGGGTCTTCATCTCTCTGGCCTCTCGTGTGAAGACAGGGTGGCTTTGTAGCAGACAGCTCAGGTAGTTGTGTTTGGCCTGAGCATGTAACTCAATGCCAAGAAACCTAATCCTATTAATAAAACAGAAATCAAAGCAAACATGGCAGCACTAACCTCTGTGCGCTCCCCTGCAGTGACCCAGACCTGTGCTGGAATCTCACCAGTGCCTGACAAGCTCAGACGAAGTGTGAGCTAAACCCTGCCACTCTTGAGGCTCACAGGTGACGAGTGCATGTTTGGATCACAGTTTTCCTGCAAAGCGTCCAGACTTTCACGCTCACACACATACACAAGCAAAACTTGAATGGTACATAGGTCAAACACACTCTGGCTCTGGTGATTTCATCACTGGGTATGCAATGTTGGAGAGATTTGTAAGTAGACCGTCATCTTCAATTAAACCTTAGGTTGGTCTGGAACTAGCATTTTAACATGCTTATCACTTAAAAAAAAACGTGCTTATCACTTAAAAAAAGCCAAAAAAAAGAGAAGGCCATGCTAATGGGTTAGTCATTGTCTGCCCTCCATGTTGAAACACTTCTCTCCTAGAAGGCACATATTATCTTGCTCTCTTTTATTTACTTTCAACAAGTAAAAATCAGGTGAGGAGTGAGAAAGCAAGAGCAGCTGTCTGTCATTACAGAATAGAATAGATTTTTATGTTGTTGTTGTTGCTAAAAACACAAGTTTTGAAGGAGTGAGGGACAGTAGTGATAGAACTGGTGTCAAGAATGGGCAGGCAGCCTTACTTCTCTCCCCACAACACAGCCTTACTTCCCTCCCCACAGCACAGCCTTACTTCCCTCCCCACAACACAGCCTTACTTCCCTCAGCACAGCCTTACTTCCTTCCCCACAACACAGCCTTACTTCCCTCAGCATAGCCTTACTTCCCTCCCCACAACACAGCCTTACTTCTCTCCCCACAGCGCAGCCTTACTTCCCTCAGCACAGCCTTACTTCCTTCCCCACAACACAGCCTTACTTCCCTCAGCACAGCCTTACTTCCCTCCCCACAGCACAGCCTTACTTCCCTCAGCACAGCCTTACTTCCCTCCCCACAGCACAGCCTTACTTCCCTCACCACAGCACAGCCTCAGTTGGGGCTGCTTTTCTAAAATGAAAAATACCAGTAACTATGCAGTTGTTGAAGTATCTTCTGTTCTTAAACGACCACTCGTTTCTTGTTTGCCTGGGTTTTTTTGTGGTCCCCCCTACCCCCCAAAATACATGAGTGCTTTTTTAGTGCTGGTACAAAAGAACGTCTTTTCACTAAACGGTGTATCTCTCATTTAATGCCGGAAAACGATACCTCCAGTGTAATCAAATGAGCCGTTTACAAGGATTAAGTTGTAGCAGTACTGAATGACAATGCACCCTTTTTGCAGAGACAGAGCCCTGAGTTTCTTTAACCACTGCCCTTCCTTTTGACCAGCCACCACAAACATTTACTTAGGTTCGGTTTTGTGTCCCTCTTTTCATGCGGCGTTTTAAAGGGAAAGTCAGGGAGTGTGTGGGCTTTTTTTTTTTTTTGGACGAGACACATCCCGGAGCCGAGGACCCTGCGGCTGGGCCAGGAGGACACCTGCTCCAGAACACGCGTGGCTGGAGAAGTGTGAAAGCATGCCAAGAAGCCTCACGGAGGCCATGAAAATTGCCTTTTGTCTTTTCTAATGAATTTGTCCTTACGGTGGGAAAGGCCGGGGGAGGGGGGGTAGAGATTGGGGGTTGAAAGGGGAAGGGAGGGGGCATCCTGCATGAGAATAGCAGGAGAGGAGGAACGTGTGCCTTTGAAAATGAGTTGCTGTGTGGGGCAGTCAGCCCGTGCATTGAAGGAAGTGGCAATTAACGTATAGCGTGGCTGTCTGAAGGCAGGCTGAATGGGGCGGGTGACAATGAAGGAGTGTAGGAGTTGAGTCTGCAGTAAGGGCGGAGGTCTGAGCAGGGTGGGGATCGGGGGTAGGGGGGTTAAAAAAAAACGCCAGCCGCCCACGGAAGCGTCCGTGAAACTCTGTGACCCCTCCTATATGATTGGAGTTTTGTGTCAGTCACCAACACACAAAGGGGTTCATTTGCAGTAATTTCATTGATGCCTGCTTCTAAATGGCCCGTGGTGTGGGCTGTATAGATATATTTAAGTGTGCATTCTATTAGAGCTCAGATGGCTATAGAGGAAACAGCAGATAAGATGAAGAAGGAACTCAAGTTACAACTATCACTGCTCACACCCAGACAGGCAGATCGATGTCATCTAACCTACTGGCTTCATACAGGGAGACTTCATAGGTCAGCTTCCCGCCCACAGCCAGTTCTGCTTGACTGCATGCTATTTAAAAAATCTCTCAAAACAGTTCATAGCCAAAGCCTTGTTTTCATGTTTTCATAGGAAAGGAATTTCTGAAACTACGACCAAGTAAGTCCACTGAACATGGTAAGTCCACCAAAGTCCACCGGTCTAATTACCTTCTTTTGATTTGGTTGGATGCAAAAGACATATCCCTAGCTGGAGGTTACTATAATGTACTGAAAATAAGACTTGAACATTATTAAAAAATCAAGAACATAAAATGTATGATGGGATATTACACCAAAATGGTGTTTCCCCTCCCTAATGGTTACAAACACAAGCTATGCTTTACTGTAATATTTGAACCTACAGAAACAACCCCCTACTTGCTTTAAAGTCATTTTCTCTGAATCACACACTAGGTAAACACAGCTTGGTGAGGTTGCTTCGGCACACAGCCTGCTGTACACATGTCCAGCTCAAAGGATCCCCACAGTAAAGCGAATAATGGTCATTGTGGATAAGAGACTGGAGGTGAAGATGAAGATGGGTTCTGGGTTTGTTTGTCCTGTGTGGTGTGTGGTCCTTCTTACGGGAAAGTCTTATCTTTATTAGACAGATGTTTGTCTCTCTGTGACATAAATTGGTTGTTCAACCTCTACTTGTTGGATAAGACAAACACACTAAATGATCCTACTCTATAATTGAGTTATTCAACAGGTGTGTGGTAATGAAAGTGCTGATTTAGAGACGGGCTGATTTATGCGGGCAAGGCTGAACAAGGAAGTAGCTTTCTGCTGGGAGGAGACACTCACCCTGACTGCATAACAGACACTATGGCAACGGAAGCCTGGTTAAGGGCATCACCTATGTTTTACAGGTTTTGCAATTCTACTGAACGGATTTACTTATGTCAGTGAGAAATGATCATATTTGATCATTTGCTCCTTCTATACAGCAAAGAGAAATGTAAAAATCTAACTGCTGTAGTCAGAAGGGTAGCCATGACAACAGCTTGTTGCTCACATCTCTTATCAGTATAGAAAACGAAGCCTTCCTGTACAGTTCGACCACTAGGGTGAAAGTTCAGCAGAGTGCAGTTTTCCTCACAACACACCTGCTCCCATTGAATTGACAGCTCACACAGTTCAAACACTCACACACAACAAGCACGGGCACTGACCATGTCTGCCCAGCTCTGTGTGTGTGTATATACTCTCAGAACCTGGGTGGCAGCAGCAAGTATACATACACTATATGGACAAAACTATTGGGACAAACCTTTTTATCAGTGAATTCAGGGGTTTCATTCAGTCCCATTGCCACAGGTGTATACAATCAAATACCTAACCGTGCAGTCTGCTTTGACAAACATTTGTGAAACAATGGGTTGTTCTAAAGAGCTCGCTGAATTTGAGAGTGGTGCTGTAATAGGATACCTCCAACAAGTCCGTTCGTGAAATGTCTTAGCTCCTAGTTATTCCACAATCAGCTGTGCGTGGTATTATTGAGAAGTGGAACCACAGCAACTCAGCCGGCAAACCACGTAAAGTTAGAGAGCGAGGTCTGCCAGTGCCGAGGTGCAGAGCGCGTAAAAGTCGCCAACGCTCTGCAGACCCAGTAACTGCAAAGTTCCGAACCTTCTCTGGCATCAACACCAGCACAAAAACCCGTGTGCTCGGTTTCCATGGCCAAGCAGCTGCATGAAAGTCTTACATCACCAAGCACAATGCCAAGTGTCAGATAGAGTGGTGTAAAGCACCCGCCACTGGACTCTGGAGCAGTGGAAACATGTTCTGTGCAGTGACGAATCAGGCTTCTCTAACTGGCAGTCTGATGAGTCTGGGTTTGGCAAATGCCAGAACATTATGTGCCTGACTGCACTGTTCCAACTGTAAAGTTTGGTAGAGGAGGGATAATACTATGGGGTTGTCTTTCAGGGGTTAGTTCCACTGAAAGGAAGTCTTACCCCATCGAACAGCTTTGGTATGAGCTAGAGAATGTGAGCCAGGCCGTCTCATCCAAAATCAGTGTGTGACCTCACAAATGCTTCTCTGGAGAAATGGGCAGAAAATCCCACAAACACACTTTAAAAACCTTTCCACAAGAGAGGAAGCTGTTATAACTGTAAAGAGAAGGACTAACTTCACAATGCCTGTGTATTTAGAATGGGATGTCATAAAAGCTCCTGTAAGTATCCCAGTACTTTTGACCATATTGAGTACGTGGATCAGCCATGTGTCAGGAAGAAGACAGGGAAATGCTGAGACAAGGGGCGTGGTGATGGGAGGGTTGACATCTTCCTATTGGCCGTACTGCCACACTTAAGGTCCACCCTCTCAACTATACCCTTATTATGGAAAAGTGATTTGCAGCAAAGGAGCCAAACACTGCAACAGCATTTGTGATGCAACAAAATGTGCTGAAGTGTAATGAGTCATTATCACATGTCAGGTTATCAGTTGACCTGAAAGGTCCTTCATCTCACTACTCAGCAAGACATATAGAGATACAAATTCCCCTAAATGCAACAGAACTGTGTATACACTGTACATTTCCAGATTCTGGTGCACAGACATTTTTGTTACTGTGTGTGTCTCTTCTAGAAAATTCTGTCCAGAGAGTTGGTTGGCTACACCACACATGGGATCAGCAAGCCCATGATAAAGTTCTGTGCTACACATTAATCCACCCTAAACATAAAATCAGTTTAGAGACTCAACAGTGGGTCAGTGAGGTTTACACTGATAGCAAATCTATAAACATCAAATACCATGATATGAATGTAATGAGGATATATGGCGTGTACACCGTGGCTCAGTTGTGCTTTACTCACATTGTGGAGATTGATTAAGAGTCAGCAGATAGATTAGCATGACAAACAGTAAGCAGAGATTGGCCGTACTACTACTCCCATTTGTTTAACACACACGCGAACACACACACACACACACACACACTTACACGCATCCACACACATGCACACACGCAGGCCAGAGTTTGTTTATCAAGGATTACATTCCCAGGAATTGAATAAGCACACAGACACAAAGTTTAATTATTTGGTAGAAATGTCAAAATAGATATTGTTGACTTCTGAAGTTCAATATTAGTTTAAACACGTTGAATTACCTTTTATTCAGAGTATTGCGTGTATCTCTTTAATTACCAGAAGGAAGTTCAGCTTTATCCACTAATCAAGTAGCCAGACCCAGATTCATTAACGAGCCCACACTGTCAATCAAGCACTAAAACAATGGATAATTAAAAAATCAATTTAGCTGAGCGAACAGCGTCGACCACAGATGGAGAAATCAACAAAGGGAAAAGGCAAGCCTATTAAAGATGGAAGTTGAAAGCAGCTGCTCTCTGATTCACCATTACCACCAATTGCTGTTTTTGTTTCTTTTCTCAGTTTTTTTAAATGCCTTTTCATTGGTCTGAGCTTAGCATAGAGCAGGTTAGAGCAGAAGTGTTCAGAATGGGAGACCAGCCCACCATTTCCAGAAAACATAGGCCTTGTGGGCTCACTGGGCTTCCATACCACCTGCAACTGACAACCCAGCTCCATATCACCGATAATACGCTTCGTCCAAGTGCTCTGTTCCGTGTGTCTGTTCTTGTGTGCATGTGCATTTCTACACGCATTGGGGGGTGGGGGGGTCTCATCTGTGTTTTAGTGCATGTATGTGTGTGTGTGTCTCTGCTTTAATATGTATGTATGTATGTATGTATGTATGTATGTATGAATGTTTACATTCTCTATATATACATGAATTCACATAGTCTACATTCCCCATGAGCTCCTTCTCATCCTTCCCAGCCTCCACCCTACTGTTCAGCTGTACACCCAACCCCCACCCTACTGCACAACTGTACCCTTCCGGCCTCCACCCTTCATCCCACACAAAGCCCAGTTCTGGACATGCAGTATCGTTCTCACACAATCCTGTGTATCCCATGTCTGTCGGATACGTGCGGGTTTTACTCGCTCATTAAATTCCCACCTATTCACTAAAACCTCCTTCGTTGGAGTCCTCTGTTTTGTCTGCACAGGCAACCTTGCCATTGCAAGCTAAAGAAAAAAATCATCATCACAGCTAGCTGACGCTGCTAACAGCCGTTCACAATGGCCCACTCAGACGGTGTGGATAGAGTTTTCAGAGGTAATGGGACTGGTTGGTAAACATGGTAGAACATTTACTAAAGCTTAGAAATGTGTCACAAAGCCAGCAAGGACACACAGATGCAACATGAACACAATAGCAAAAACTCTGGCCCCTTTCAAACCTCAGTATGAAGGAGGGTCAGTATAAACTGTATTCAGATATTCCAGACAAAAACAACCCAATATGGGACAATATTAGAAGAGAAAGTTCTGAATTATGTCAACTGCAACTTACATATACAAAGGGGATGGTTACGTATAGAAGACAATATAGTTTTAAAGGTCCCTGATACAAAAAAAACAAACAAACAAACAAGTAAAATAACAGCAGCCAGTATAACAATGTTATGTTCAGCAAACAGAACCCTTCAGGATTAAGATTGAGGTGTCTCTGCCATTCCCATTGTCAATGAATCTAGTGACCTATCAATTCTGTCAATATTAACCCTTTCTGTGTGAGCCTCTCACCCACCTCCTGTGAAGGCATTATCAGCTCATTCGTCTTAGAAGTGTCTCAGTTCTTAGCCAAGTGTGTTTGCCTCGGGTCCTGCTATTGGCTCAAGGGGAACTGGGTGTAGCTGTCTTTGCTTTTAGCAGGAAAGGTAACTGAACCGCAGGGCTGCTTATCAAAGGCCCTGTCGGCAAATCAAACAGCACACGCAGCCTGCATACGTGCCCGGACAGTGTTGCCGAGCCACAGGGCAAAAGAGCCACACGGTGCAAATGAAGCCTGCAGGACGGATACAGCAAGACTCTCTGGCATGATCAAATAAAAAATAAGTGTGTGATTTTTTCATAAACATATATATTTTCCATTATGGAATATACAGACACTAAAGTAAAGCCCTTTTCATAGTGTATTGGAGGTGAAAAGCCGGATTATGAGAGGCAGTGAGCACAGAGAGGGCCAGGAGATAAAGGCACGTTCATTAAACACACTAGCAGGTTCCTCCATTCCATATCCCACAATGTTCAATTGAAACATGAAGCTCAATTTCCATATGAAAAACGGGCTTCTGAAACCAAGTGCCACACAGGTAGCTACAGAGCAGTCCCTCCACCTCCAAACCCCCACCCATAGCACCACCACATCAACCCAGACAAACCCCTCCACCCCCACCCTTATGGCCATCAATTGCCCCCACTCGTATCGCCCTCATTAATACTTTGCACTTTAAACTAGGGGGAAGATTCTGGAAAAGCTTCAATTATGCTCCAGAGCAGTCACTTACCACATTTATTAAGTGGTAATTTTGCTAAGCAGGGCTAAATGGAGGCAAAACATAAAATGCAGGCTTCCGGCAGACATAAAAGGTAGTTAACATTCTCTCCGCTTCATTCAGCCATCTAACCCAAACAGATGAGAGGTGATCTTTCGCTTAGGAGTATGGATTATGAAGTATGGATTATGAAGTATGGATTATTTGTTTATGTGAAGCTAAGAGCACTGCATTTTTAAGATTTGTGGCGCCATCAGCGCTCTAACAATATAATCATATATTCTCACACACAACACTGTCTGCAGTTCAAAGACGAGTGTTTCTCAGCACATTAGGATTATTAATCACCTAATGCTTTCACAGTGCTCCAAATCCTCAGAGATGCTCTAATTGTAGATCTAAAAATTCAGTTCTAAACAGTCACGGGAGAAAATGTGACCTTAACCCGATGAAGTTCACAGAGGAATATATTACTAGATCAGATATATACTGTCACATATAAATGCATTTTTCAAAACATGCAGTATGAGTGTGTGTATGTGTGTGTGTGTGTATGTGTATGTGTGTGTGTGTGTGTGTGTATGTGTGTGTGTGTGTTTGTGTGTGTGGGTGTGTGTGCGTGTATGTGTGTGTGTTTGTATGTGTGTGTGAATGTGTGTGAGCATTCAATGTGTTAAGGCAAATGTATAGCGTATGCAATTATACAAAGATTTAGAGCTTGATTTGTTTTGACAAAATGCTAAGGGTGTGACATCTAATGACTTATCATCACAAATATGCCCCTTTCTATTCCATGACCAACCTAAAAATGTTGTATAACAAAAAGCAAACCCTCCCTCTAGAACACAGAGCAGAAAGATTCTTCCTGGCTGGATGCCACCATCGTTTGCCATCTTCACTCACTGATGCTTTAAATGCTTCAGATCAGTGCACCTGGGCTGATTATTATCCAATTAGTAGGAATTGCTCTATAATTACAGCCAAACTTTCGTGCCGAGATCGAAAGATCTGCTCAAAATGGAGCAGCATGAGTTATGGGAGGATCAGCTGGACAAGAAAGATTAATTAGGACACATGATCTGCACCCAAAATTGTAGATTTTCAGACTGCTACACATGGTGGGATTTATTAGGCATGAATTAATGAGTCAAAAGAAAGAGAAGAAGAAGGTCTAGAATCCGAACTCAGCGCTTGTGTGTGTGTGTGTGTGTGTGTGTGTGTGTGTTTGGTCACAAACAGTATTAAGTTTCATTAAGTGATAACAATCAAAGTCTGTGGGTTTGAAAGATGAGAGCTGCATACCACCAGTTTGCTCTGACATTCCCTCAGAAGTGGTAAAATGGCGCTTGACGTGTAATGACCTTGTAGGAGACGGAAGTGTGGAAGAGAAGGAGGCTACTGACATCCCTACTGTAATTCAGGACCATTTCAGCGACGCATTCGCCCCTGGCCCAGACGTCATTTCACACACATGCCGATTCCCCTGCGATGGCATTTTTTGAACCGTACGTGTTTGTGCATGTGTTTTTCGCGTGTAAAATTGGACATTTTCATCTGTTAAAAAATATGTAGCCTAGAATACATATTCAAATTGCACCTTGCAAATGGACCTTCATCCCATTGGCATCGGGTGAGATTGAAATCAGGACAAAAGAGACCAGTTGAGGGGAAAGCGGTAAAAACATCCCAGCGAGAGGGAATGCGTTACCTTTCCCGATCATTTGGGAGGGCCAGGTGTGATCTGGCTGTCAGAAAAAAAACCAGGGGGGGGGGGGGGTTGATCAAAAACATACACCTTAAAGCGTATTAATATATGTCAAAACATTGCTAAATGGGAGGCACGTAGGGGAGGGCCGCATAGATGAGGAGAGAAAGAACAGTGTCATTCAGCACAGCCCGTGGTCGTCTCCCCTCCTCAGATGAAATGGCAGTTTAGCTCTGGGACAGTGGCAGAGTCCACACAGTCGGAGTCCACACAGTCAGAGTCCACACAGGCGGAATCCACACAGGCGGAATCCACACAGGCGGCCTTGTGTTGTGCATGGCCTCCACTCTTGGCACACACATCGTCTTCCGTAGTCAGCCTGGAGTCATAAGCCAACGTGACTAGATTCTTCTTAAATGTTTTTTTTTTTCTTGCCCTGCCACTGATGGATGAAAGGGATTAAGTCTTTTTTAATTGTGTTGAAATGAAGACTGGAGGATCTACAGTTTTCATTTTCAGTAAGAGTGGCGCACCTAGACCTGCACTGGGTTTAGCAGAGCTGCTCGCACTCTGTGAAAAGTCAAACGAAGGAAATCCTACTTTCCTAACTTCCCTTATCTAAAAAATGTTCGTGATTTATTAACCAGGACACATAGATGTTTGCTCTTTAAATGTTTCCTTTTGAATAGTTTACTTTTTTACAGTTCAGTATCACAGCATGGTAAATGTTGCACTTTTGAACTCTATGTATTTGCCTTTCCTGCTTACCATGGATGAAATTATTTCAGGGATTTCAGTATTTCAGAGGTTCTGTGAAAAGCATTATTATTTAGCCGAAATCAATCAGTTTAATCAGCTATGTGTATATTAGCAGCTAACGTTGCCTGTGGCAGGAGGGCGAAGACTTTTGCTGTCAGCATCTTCTTCTTTTGTTTGTTGTTTTTTTTTTTTTTGCTGTTATAATTACATGGACTCTATATCACTGTGTACTTCGCACTCACACACACACACACACACACACACCTGTGAGGATAGAAAACCATCCGTGACTTACAGTACTAGGTGTGATATGCCCCTGAGGTGTAAACGCTACACACCCTCTTTGACTGATAAGAACTGACATCAGCCCCACTAATGAAATCAAACAAATATGCTTGGTGATGCAAGTTGAGAACGAGCTGCTTCAAACCTTCTATGGAACAGGAAGAGTGAGAGAGAAAGAGAGGGAGAAGGAGAGAGTGAGAGAAAACACACTTAGAGAAGCAAAGAGAGTCTGCAGTGATTTACCGTAATATACAATAGTCTTGAGAGGCCACAGCCTTTCTGTATTCCTCTGCTTAAAACAAGAGGTTTATAACATTCATTTTCAACAAGCTAAGAATGTCAATATTAAATAATTTATATCAGAAACCATCTTTGGGCCAAATCCAAACGCTTTAAGAGTCCTGAAGAGAAAATTGTGATCAACTTTATCAGTAAAATTGAAGGACACATGTTGTGCCATATTGTTGATATAATTTTATACTTAACTAAGGCTTTACTTAAATACTTAACTAAGTGCAGAGCATTAGTGCCTCCGCTCCCCCACCTCCCCTCAGTGTACAGAGAAAGGGTTTATCCAATAGAACAAAAGCACCAACCCTATTGTTTATTTTCAACAAGCTAAGCATACAATAGTTTTATAGGTATGTTATAGGCTTATTGAACTCTACAAGCCACGACGCTCACTTCGTTCCCAGGATGCAGGGTTACTTATAGTTCCTAGAATAAATAAAGTCACTGCAGGTGGAAGAGCA
>JAOYMR010000012.1:15643627-15663076 GCA_025802075.1 Tenebrosternarchus preto | reverse complement strand
CACACACACACACACACACACACACACACACACACACACACACACACACACACACACACACACACACACGCACGCACCTCTGCTAACACTGACGCAAGCTGGATCCAGTCTGAATTCCTCCTCTAGAAGCTATAACTATTCCTCCAGTCTAAACATTAAAGGAATACTGATTGTTTTGACGCCATTTGCCAACAGTGGTATTTTATTCAGCATTATCTTTTTAAAAAAAGTAAAGCCCAGTTCTGTCTGGAATAAGGGTCATTTTCATCAGTCTTTGGTGATTTTCATGAGGTCCTAAACCAAAGTCTCCTTCAGCAAACTTCCTGAAGCCTTTATATTTATCTCCACCCCAAGGTCATGTCAAAGGAGGTGTGCTTTCACCCACAGGACAGTGTTTTTCTGTTTGTATCAGGCTTTGATAAATATTTCAGTCCATGACTAAAGGGGAAAGAAGAATAAGAATCGGAGTCTTCCTGTTGTCCCTTGAACATGACAGGTAAAGCAAAAGCCCTCAAACCAAAGGATCTTTTCCAACATCAAGAGAGAACAGTTACTCCAAAGGGCCAATGAGTCACTTCCATCTGAGCCACCTGGTCAATAGTTCGTAAGTAGCCAAGCCACAGTTTAGGGTCAATGGCAACCAAAACTGAAAGTCTCTCCCTGTGTGTGTGTGTGTGTGTGTGTGTGTGTGTGTGTGTGTGTGTGTGAGGGGGGGTACATACATGTGTGTGAGTATGGACATCTGGACCTTATAAAGGTCCTGGTTTATGATTAATTGGTTATGTACTCATTCTTACACTGAATATAAACTATTTATTTTGGGGGAAAAGTACTTAATCCATCATCAGACTGGTACTTCATTGATCACTGTTCATGTTTATAGTTACTGCCAAGGTCTGGTGAGGTCAAGAGATTAAGAAGAAAAGTGTTCAAAGGTCAAATTAGGAAAAGGTGTAGCCAGTGTTTTTTCTGAGCACTGCGGGGAAAAAAACACACTGTGTAAGATTGCTTGCATGATGTGAATTAAGTTTAGTTACATGTAACTGAAAACTGTTGAACTAAATCAACATTGCTAGTGTACAACATGACTCAGCGATTTCCTTTTTCTAAGTTTACTTTTTAATGCACAGGGTAGAAAAAAAAAACTTTTTCTCCTATTTTCTACAGCATTCTGGCAGTCCAAAACCATTAAGTATAGTTTCCTCCCTGACCCAGTGTTTTGAGGCCAATGGCAAATATGAGAGCTGCACAACTGCAGTGGCAATAGCACAGAAGCCAAATTACAGCTCTGTTGTTGGGAAATAAGCTTCACTTTTGGCTTTCAGAACTTCAATGCTGATCCAAGCACAAGGCAAACCCTCATGATACAGTTAAAGATGATGGCTCCGATATCAGACTGAAGAACCAGAATATAAATGAGGGATACCAGCAAAAACTAACAAACTAGACTATGTCCCAGTATCCAGCTACTGCTGCTGGAGAGCAATAGATCATCCAGTGTCCCTATCAGAAGGCTGACATTTCCTGTTTGATATTCATAGTCTGCCCAAATGATAAATGCTTGAAAACAAAAGAACAAACAGTGGCTTTTAACTAAATGTGCGGGAAAAAATTGACATTTTCTATTGAGAGCATCCTAACAGAGCAGAGGTTGGATATGTTTATGAAGAGAAACCAAGAGAGGGAGTAGGAGATTTACTCCAGATCACAGGCAACAACGTCCCTGCCTGCAGTTACCTCGGAACTGCCGGATCATGTTCTGGTGGTTCTCCACTGCCTCCTTTAGGATCTTCTCAGCTGGGTCCATCTTCCAACGCCACTCGGTACCAACCGGGTTGGTGTGGTGCCTGTGGTGGGAGAGAACGTAGAGGACAGCCACTGTGAGCTCACAGGATGTCATGTCTGAACAGGACCACAGGCTCACGCTCACACGCACCACCACCTTCAGCACCTTGCAAATGAGCACCCGGCGACCCTTTCGGTACTGTTCACATCAGTGAAAAGGGCACTTGGGCCATGGAACAACTCTGCCGTTTCCCCTTCCAATCTCCAGAGAGGAATCATGGGGGGGGGGGGATTGAAAAAGACAAACTTGGGCACCAAGACTATGCAAAAGAATATATTGTGTGTACATGGACTTTAATTCCATGTGATTAACATGCACACTTAAGCTGAATTTTGCACAAATCCTGTTTTCTGTGCGATAACGACCTACAATTCCAGCAATAACTTGAAAGGGAAAAACGGAACAATAACGAGATGTTTCCTGACCCATAGCGGATCCTCTAGGCGGCTCCCGCCGGCTACGCATCGGGCGTAATCGTTATCCCTCAGTGCAGCGGCCTCAGACATGGTGAGGCTTCTGTTGGCCAGTGGGCTTGAAAAGCTTTCGCTCTAAATCCCTCTCCCCTGCTTCCCCCTCGCTCTTACAGGCACTGCGAGAGGCAGCACAGCCTCAAACAACCTCAGCAAGCAAAGACGGAGAGGAGGAGCCCTTGTCGAGTTCATTTCCTCAAATAATCCTTCCTTCAGGGCCAGACCAACATATTTTGCCCTTGCCCCCCCCCCCCAACCTCTCAAAAACAAGAACAAACGAAGAGCTAAGCATGTGCACGTCATTATTACATTTTTACTACGATGGTGCAGAGGGAGACATGGCAGGTGACGAAATCAGGCCACTGCTAAGAGTGAGTCACCCTCAGGAAAACAGGAAAAAAAAAATAAAAATCACCTCACTGCATCTGCGACAGCCATAGAAAAAAGAATGGCTCGGAAACATTCAAAACATCCTCTTAAATAATGCCCATAAGCCATAAAACTGCAGTATCTAGCAGGGTGCACTAGATGACAAGTGGCAGAGATGCAAAAAACAGAGCACAGAACGAAGAGCATAGCTGGACCGACGCACAAAACACAGTCCATGTTTGTTTACACAGCTGTACATCCAGGCGTTCCTCAGTCTCAGGAGCTTCTACCAGCTTGTGCTTACAGCAGCGCCACCGCCAATATGCCATCAAGCAAGCGCGCATCTGTGCGCCAGACGGCCTTCGTCTTAAATCCAGTCTCACAGATTCACCACGACAGCCCACCTCCAAGGTCTTGAAGACCTGGCCTGATGGAAAATGTTTTAATAATGAAAAAGACATCAAAATAAAAATCTTCCCCGTGTCCATTAGCAAGAGGCTGTAGAGATGGTTCTAGCAACCTCAACTCCCCCACCCTCAACACACACACACACACACACACACACACACGATGTCAGCATTAATCAAATGTCACTGCTGCTTCCTTTGCAATCCAATTTTGAATAACGTCTTCACTTCATTAGATGTATGAACCATGCAAGAACACTTGACTCACCTCCAGCAAAATACACACTTGTTGGCGCATGCTAGACTCGGAGTAGTCTCCATGCACCGGTGAGACTCAATCCCATAGAACGTGTGCTTATAGCAGCCTCCTCTGCCTCTCAGCATCGACTGAAAACAGGCAGGTAAATGTTATTGAACCAAATCAATACCTTTGCTGTTGGTAGAAGACATATTTTAGGGGTAAAGTTTACCTTGGTCCAACGGCACAGTTTGACCCCTGAGTGACTTCCTATTAGTTTATATCCTGCACAAAAGACAAACAAAACAGGAACAGTGAGACAAGGAAGAAATCAACATATTTAATTACTTGTGGTATTTAAGCAGATGGAACAGTCCATTAATCCTGTAATGGGTCAGGCTGTATGATGAACACTGGGTTCCAGCTAGATCGCTATTACCAGTTTGATATGCAAATTGAACATTTGATAGAACTAAGAAACTGTGTCCTAGATGTGAGTCCATACTTAGGCACGGACAAGAACTGTCTGCAATTATATTTTTCTCCGTTCTCTGCCGTGCTGCAGTATGTCAGTAAAGTTTCCACTTTAAATATCTTTTATAATTTTATAGTTCTGAGAATCCAAGGCCATCAAACAAGCACAAAAACACCATATTACATCCAGCAAATTTAATTTGCATGCAGTGAAACAAAATCTGTCCTCAGCACTTAACTCATGCTATACACAAGGAGCAGAGTTGTAACAGCATCTCTACTGGTGCTAAGCTGGGTTCACACTGTGCGATAACTGGCCCAGTTTTGCTGCCGTAGTCCAAACTGCGCGTCACGTGTGATTATCTTTGGTGGCGAGTTAAGATCAGGGAATGGAGAACAGTGGAACGCACCCGGCGACGGCCTATCTGGTGCAACCAAAAGACGGGTGACGTCTGAGTTCCGGCAGCGTCGGAAAATTGCGATCAAAATCGCAGAGTTTGACTGCTCCTACGAAGCTGGTCTAAAGCCATGAATGAGAGAACGTCCCCGGATGACACGAAACTCACGAGACGACAAGTACTCCATGATGGATGCTGAATGTAGTCATTTCCGCTAATCAGACATCTATGAAACGCTTTGCTATCGCGCAGTCAGACATTCCTCTCCAAGATTTACTGACATCGTCTTGTAGTCTGACGTGTAACAGTCAAGACTGAGGTCGCACAGCATAAGCCTGGATTTAGAGAGACTAAAACGTAGGAACACAGAAGAACTTTAGAAGGAATAGTCTCACTCTCTTTCCTGATGTATGCTCAAGAGCTAAATGTGAATTAGTGCGAGTGAATTAGTGAGGGAGGGTGAATGGGTTAATGAGTGAGTGAATGGGTGAGAATGAAAGCGATTTGCATCGGAAAAAAGAACCATTACAAACTGATCGGGTGAATCTACTTCCCTGACAGCTGAGAAACTCCTTTGTGGCATTGCTCTTGTGAGCACCTGTGCACTATTCCACCAAACCACTGGTGTAAACCATTTCCACCAAAATGATCCCTAATCAATAATGGAAATGAATATTCATCCCTTATATTTGAAAACTTTCTCCCAGATGTTTTTCTCCCTGAATATTCTTGTTCCAACATCTACACTCTCCTTCAGAATAAATGGAAAACATTTTCTGTTTATAACGATTACAAACAAGGCGTTATTTGTAATCGGTATGTTAATATAACCCGGCAGCATTACAGTTTTACAGTAAACAGCAGTGCGTAACACACCGTCAGTGTCGCTAATCTCAGAAACAACCCTTAAAAAGAAGGCATTTAAAAAAGCAGCAGATAATTTAAATAGTAACTGCATCCATGTTGACTAGTCGACTGGCCGTGAACCAAAAAAGCCATGATCAACATGATGGTGACATGAAGCACAGATGTTGATGTCAAAACTAAGGAGTCATTATTTTCGTTGCACAAGCCTTGATCGATGCCGACACAAACCACTCCTGGGAAGCCCGATTCTCCATCTCAGGCCCCTCTGATGTCCATACATCAAACAGAATACTTTCACTTGACCCCTTTAATCATCCTGCCAAGCTGTTCACACCCAAATCAAAGCATGCAGAAAGTTCTCTAGAAAACCCACTAACTATATGTACTGAAACAGATGGACGTCCATCCCATTAAAAAGCCTGATAGATGTTTAATCACCCAAAAGGCAAAAGCAAGAATAAATTTAAAGATGTGGGAAATAACATGGGTTATTGCTGCCTGAACACAGTGCTAGCATCTTTGTAAACAACGTCCATTTCTTGATCAACAGCTCTGTTCTACCAGCATTGTGTAATGTGTAATTGTGTAATTCTACCAGCATTGTGTAATGATCCATGGCAGCTGAGCAAACTGCCTGATATTCCCACTGTTAGACTGATGATATTATTTTCTCTTGGACAAGGAGTCATAACACCATGTATGATGGTGCCTAAAAAAAAAAAAAAGGCAGCCCACTCTGAAAAATTTGCATATGAAAAAAATAAATAAAAATTCACACAAGAATGCACAGTGTCACAGATGTAGACCCACCAGAACACAAAAACTTGTACACTGCGATGACAAAATTAAATCCATACGTCTACCATCTGGGAGGGGTGTTGTATGATGCCACTTAAGATCAGTTACAGTGTCATCCCAACATCTTCATATCCGCAGCTTCACACCATTTCAACGACCGTCCTGCGTCCGTCATCCAGAAGTTTAAAGGTTGGGAAATTTTTGGTTCGCTTCAAGAAGTTCCAAGATTGTACATTTTCAGTCACCTTGGCTCCTAGTCTAATACTACCGTACACAACAGGAAAGTTCACTTATGTTTCCCTGACAACGGTGGGCGTGGCTTCGACGCTGACATTTCACCAACTGCCTCAAGTCAACTGTCTGAAGTGCCCTTTCATCTTGTCTCACTCTTCCCAGCCAGTGGCTTCCCAGGTGAGCTGTGGCCGTTTCAGAGTGGCTTCACACCAGACTGACACCACCAGCAGCAGAACCGCTGGGAAAAACGTTTTCTGTACAGCCTAACGCTAGAGCCTCATACGATCTGTAAGAGGCATCACTCTTTGAATTCCCCACACAAGATAAACCCTGCAAGGGGGGAAAACGTAACGCATCAGTCATGCAGATGGTCCTGTTCCTGGGGGAGGAGCACATGCTGCCACTGCAAGTAAGAATTCATGAGCTAGTGACAACGGTTCAGCTCAAGGTAGCCCAGAGTTGAACCTACTGAAAATGTATTCAGCCCAACTCAGTACTGCCTCAAAGTGAACCTAAAGTTAGCTCACTAAACCATGGATCTATATATACAATATACCCTCTGAGAAGGGTGTATATATACAATATACCCTCTGAGAAGAATCTGAGAAACCTTCAAATTCAATGTCACAAAGACCACTACCAGACAAATGAAAATGCAGAGCAGTAGTGTGTGTTCCAAATGATTATGTTCTGTAAAACAGCACAAATTCTTCGGGCAATCCATCATGAGAAATATAATTAAAATCTTTTCAAATGTATTAAATATAATTAAAACCTTATGCATTGCACGGGTTCGCTGTGAAGAGAGGAGACAGCAGGAAGTAGTTCCTACTGTGTGAGCTACTGGATCCCAACCTCAGCTTACTTCACATGAGTTAATTTGAGTGTAATTTGAAATACATTCACATGAGTTGAGTATCATTTTAAGTACATCCATGCTTTGCATTCTCTCTCTCTCTCTCTCTCTCTCTCTCTCTCTCTCAAAACCAGAGTTAACCCTTCAGGAATCATTTGAGTTCTGTGCTTGAAGCACAAAACAAAATGTTTTGAAGGGGCAAACGAAGGGTCAGCCATCAGCCTAGCAATTTCTAAAAGCCACATTTAAGTTGCCATCAGAGCTTTTTCTTCCCAGCTTTACACTAGCTGTGAAAAATCCAAGAAACCGAAACAAACATTTTGATCAACTACACACTTGAGCAGATATACCATACAGGACCAAAGGTTTGTCGACAACCCTCCTAATTACCACCAGGAGAACACTATATCTACCACAGGACTCACGGTTTACTTTGGTGCAGAAGGAATAATGATCACGTTCTTCCAAGAGTTGAATCAGCTCATTAGCTCTGGTGTTTCAGCCACACTCATTGCTAACAGGTGTAGAATATCAAGCACACAGCCACCCAGTCTCTGCAGTCACACACTGGCAGTAGGACGGTTCATACTGAAGACCTCAGTGACTTGGAACAATAACTAGATGGCACAAGTAGTTTCATGTACTTTCTGCCCTGCTAGATCTGCCCAGTCAACTACAAATGCTATTACTGTGAAATGGAAGTGTCTAGGAGCAACAAAAACCTCAGCCAGGAAACAGCCGACAATACAAACTCGGAGATGAGGCCAGCAAGCGCATAACAGTCGCCTATCCTCCGCTGGATCGTTCACCACAGAGCTCCACGCTGCCTCTGGAAGGAACATCGGCACAAGAGCGGCACGTCGAAAGTCTAAGATCACTACGCACAACGCCAAGCATCTGCTGGAGTGGTGTAAAATGGGCCGGTGCTGGAGTCTGGAGCAGTGGAAACGTTCTCTGGAGTGATGAATCATGATTTGATATCTGGCAGTCTGATGGATGAACATGGGGATGTCAGGAGAACGCTAGCTCCCAGAATGCACAGGGCCAACAGTAAAGTTTGGTGCTGGAGGGATAATGTTCTGGAGCTGTTCAGGGTTTGAGCTAGGCTTGTTACAATTAAGTGTGAATGTTAATACAACACACAGACATTTTAGACAACTGTATGTTTCCAAGTGTGTGGCAGTAATTTGAGGAGGAAAGCCGTTTCCTGTTCCAGCATGACTGTGCCCCTGTACACAAACAAGGGTCTGTAAAGGCAAGGTTTAATTTGGTTTGGGAGTTTGGTGTGGAAGAACTTCAGTGGTCTGCACAGATCCCTCAACCCTACTGAACTCCAGTGGTCTTCACAGATCCCTCAACCCTACTGAACTCTTCAGGGATGAAGTAAAACTCTGTCTCCAAGCCAGGCCTTCTTGTCCAACAGCAGTGCCTAACCTCTCAAGTACTCTTTTGTCTGAATGCCACAGATTCTCACAGACACACTCTTGAAAATCTTGTGAAAGACCGTCTGAAGAGTGGAGTTATAGCAGCGGATGCATATCAACATCCATGGTTTGGAATTGGAAGTCCAACAAGCTCATAAAGGGGTGATGGTCAGGTCATATAGTGACTGTATAAGAAAAACACATTCTAATCCAAATCAGTGTCAGTTATACTGAGACGGGGTAACATATAGACCAAAGGCTTTAGTAAAACAAAGGTCCTATATCCAATCTAATATGAAACTCTACCTGTGTTATAAGCAGAGGCTGCTTTAAATCCATCAGAGTGAAGTTATTAAATCATCAAAACAATTGTCAAGTTCTTTTGGTGGCTTAATGGATTTAAATCACATTTCTTTTATAAAAAACACTGTCTCACATTTTCATATATATGAGAGAGAGAGAGAGAGACACACACAACTTGTTGGTACATGTATACAAGTACATCTGTCTGTGGTTTTCACTTAATTTAAAATGTTCCTCTTTGCTGGTAAATTGTACTTCTTCAAACTTTTCTCTCACATCATATGAATGAAAGGAAGGAAAACAATATTTACTTTATATAATTAAAATGTCTCAAAGTGTTATGGCAAAAAAAAATTAATAAAATGTTTACAGAGGCCATTAGCTGCAACTCTGCACTACATCTGCAGCCACAATCAAACCCTTCCCAAGTGCTTATGTTCCACTTTAACCTCACAAACATTGGATTTTGACATAAGCCACGCTAAACCATGAGGACCTCCATACCAACATTTTCATTGGGTGCAATAAGTAATCCACTCCACTCCAGCAGATTGTGACAGTTACGCAGTCGTGTGTGTGTGTGTGTGTGTGTGTGTGTGTGAGTGCACTGTGAGTAGGTGGAAGGCAGCATTAATGAAAGGTGTAGAGTTGGACACTGAGGAAAGCTCCAGCAGGAGAAGGGTAATTGGATTTTGCTGCATCATTAGGCGCTGTTAGGAGCTGCTGCCACGGCTTCTGGAGGAGGCAGGTGGAGCTTCAGAATGCAGCAGGAGCGCGAGCAGGCTGATGGACTTTCGGGTTAGGCAGGAGCACAGGGAGGAGCACAGGGAGGCGCACAGGGAGGCGCACAGGGAGGCGCACAGGCAGGAGCACAGGCAGGAGCACAGGCAGGCGCACAGGCCACTTTTCCTCCTCACGACCAGACCAAAGCAGACATGCTGCCAGCGCAGTACATCGCTGCACTCAGCAGGGAAAAAGCACCAGCAGGGTGAGAGCTGAGGAGACTCGAGCCCCAGACACATTGGAAGCGTTGCTCTGCTCTGCTGGGAGAGGAGGCCTGGGGAATTACCCTCACATCCACCACATCCTGTCAGCGAGGGGCAGATAAGGGGGGGGTGGGGAGGTGGGTGGGGGGCTGTTCAACCCTATCTGTTAACACCATATGGACAGCTGGAATCAAACATGACAGAAGGAGCAAGAGGGTGCACTGCAATCTAAGAACACTTGCAAAAAAAACAAAACATTTTTGGTATTTTTTTTTTATACTTATTCATAAGGAAACGCTTGTCTGTTAAATCATTGACCTAATTGTATATTTAATTTAATACTAATTATTAGGCCTTAATCCCTGATGTGAACATTAGGAATGTAACTTAACATTTTTCTGACACCAGTGCGAACGCCTCTCAAGTCTTCTGACAATCACCATCTGTATTCAGAACTCATTACCAAAACTCAGCTTATAACATTCAGCATGACAGACCTTCTTAAGTTAAAAAACATCTGGACACGTTTTGAACCAAAGTAGCGCCCAAAGTCCCCGAACCGAATGACTTCGATTTTGCATTTCAAAGTATTTTTGCTTCCAACATCTAAAAGGAGCCAAAATAACCAGCTCATTTTATTATGTGACCAGATAAAAAAAAATTAAAAATGGTGGAGTGTGAAACTACGCCTCAACTGTGATGGCTCTTTTGAAGAATCCAACCTGGATGTGAAGGTCAGTAGAGTTTTTTTTTTTTTTTTTTCTTCTTCTTCAGAAGAGGCCCCTCCCCCTTTGATGGCAACACTCTGAAGTAAGAGCAGCCATGAACATTGACATTGACTGAAACCATTCAGAATTTCACATGCCTTTTCCAGCCCTGGGTTCTGTGCACTGACAGACCTGCTGCACGAGTGAACAGACCTGCTGCACGAGTGAACAGACCTGCTGCACGAGTGAACAGACCTGCTGATGTCGGCAGGCTGTACCTTGCTTTGTGAGCGAGTCCCTCAGAGCAGGCGTTAGCATCTCCCTCCTCTCCTCCGCCTCCTCATCCTCGGTCTTCCTCACTCCGTTTAGCTTAGCTGAGGACTCTTCTTGTATCTGCAGCACACAAAAACAGGCTCACTCTCACCGGCCCTCAACCCCAGCCTGGACACAGACGGCGTCTGCTATAATTACTGCTCGTGAGCAGCTCTCCTTATAAACATGGACCAATAACACATAGGCAACAATGAACTTGCTGGTGTAATATTACTGTAATACATAATCAAATGACTCTTACCTGCACTTTTAATTAAATGTACAAGATGCACTGCTTAAAACCGACCTGCAGTGTGAATGGTACCTAATAAAGCAGAGAAAACTGTGCGATAAAAACAATAAATAATAAACTTAGCTTAAACCTGCTTCCAAGAGCAGAATGCCGTGTTTCCCCAATTAATTACACTGGATAAAAACAGCTTGCTCTGCTATACGGGGTGACAAAACATTTGACCGCACACTTCATTACATTCAACAAAGCAAACTATCTCAGCCTGTAAAACACCCGCGAGGAGGCACTTCCAACACTATACGGCACTTTTGTGAACATTAGCTAACAACGACAGGTTAAGTATTTTTAGTTTGTGGGACAAATCCATCTTGCTGGGCAGTGAAGGATCTGTGAGCTGCTGGTTAACCTGATTAAATACAGTCCATCTTTAAGCCAGAAGGGTAACGCAGCGAAATGGTTTTTTCTCGAAATCTTCTTTGGAGAAAAAAAAAAAAAAAGAGAAGTACTGGCTCATCGCGCTCCTCGTCTACACTCGCAGCGGACACGTGGGCTGTGGTGTCCGGTCTACTCGGCTGGACCTGCCTGGCAAAACCACAGGTGTGCAGATGGGTAGGTCTGATGAGCCTCAGCAGACTTCGACCTGTTAACGTGTAAAACTGTTTCTAAAACCCTGCACTTCTGTTTCCTATTGTGGGCTGTAAACACCCCGGATCCTAAGAAAGCGACATTTTTTTTTTTTTTTTTTTTTTACAGCTCCAGCTGCTGAGAAAGCTAAAGTCTGCTCTACACTTTGCTGAAGGGCACTCTCTCTAGGTAGTAGACATGCTCCACACCCAGGACCAGCCAAGACATACGTATGAGAGAAAAAGAGAGAAATCCAAATGGAAAACTTTAAGGCTGATCTGCTGTGTCCTTCTTGTATTTATGCAGGTAACTACCATTGGCATAAAGTCCCTCAGAACTAACTGAGGGGCAGGTGTTGCCTCCCATTTACTTGCTCTCTGGTTCTCACTGATGCCACAACAATCATCTGATAGAGAGCACAGTGTCTCCCTGGAGTAAACAGACTGAGCTCTGGCTGCTATACTAGCAAACCAGCACCCCGTGACCCTTTCCTGGGCTTCTAGCGTGCTGTGCTGACAGAACGCATACAGCCCCCCCTCTCCCACCTCCCACAGTCTCCACCCTGTCTCTCCTGGACCTACAGACTGACAACAGAAAGCCAGACAGCTATGATTGGCGATGTGGCGCTTCATCCCCAGGGCCTGTCGACGTGACACGAAGGGCCAGCTAGGACGGCTGAAGATCCAGACTGACGGGTTCCCTGAACCCCACCTGGCTGGCTCAGCGCAACACCTTCCTGGCACAGTGCCATCGGAGCCATTCACACTCCGTGCGACAATGCCAACATGACACGTTTCAGAGTTGAACCCACGGGTGAGTCAAATCTAAAGATGAACCAGCGTTCACCACTCACTGCTTGGGCTCACACTTACACCATTTAGCAGGTTCACAGCCTTCTGGATTCAATAATTGGTCACCATCCAAGTACTTTTATATATTTATTTATTTAGGCAAAAGGTTTAAAAACGAGTGCATAGAGTAACATTTTTTAGGGACAAGGCTTGCCAGTTAGTCATTACCTCTGGAAACGTGATTAATTGGTGCTTTAAGTAACTCAGGCAATGTCCTTATCTGTGGTCTACTGTGGCTGTGAACGATCTCCCAGCACCCTAAATGGGCTTTTCTCTGAGGGATACCAGACAAGTACTTGCTATGAAGCAAAACATTCATTCTGCCACACACACACACACACACACACACACACACAGCATAACAAAACATTACCCACAATCCAGTCCTGTCGGGTCATAACCAGGACAACAGAACGAGACATTTGTATCAAAAGTAAGAAAGGAGACATTTAATAGATGGATATCTGTAGAAGTCATTGGATAACTTGATATCTGTATAAAAAGTTGGATACAGAATCAATCTCCCTTTGCCTATAGGCAAAAACAGAACTTGGATCAGCACTCTGGCTTTGCGAAGCATCTCAAACAATATGACAGATGGGGAGAAAGAAGAAAATGTAAATAAAGAACTATGAACAGATGCTATATAGAAATCGCTCAAGAATACACTGAAGAATAATTGACAGGCCTGGGCAATTCTAAAGACCAGCTTGTAAGATCTTAAGATTGACTGCAATAATCAGTTGACATAATTGATACCCGAGATTTATGATGATGGTGTTTGGACCAAAAAAAAAAAAACAAATTAATGAAAAAGTTCCATTCTGGCTCCAGAGCTAAATATGACAAAAGTATTTACCAGCTCTTGTTTTACCACAAAGCTGTAATTAATAATGGCTTATAACTGGATAACGGATTAAAACACAAAGTAAACATGTCAAACTGAAGACCAATTAAAACCTTTGCAAAAAACATATAGTAATTTTACATTGTCTGGAACAATCATTCAATCTTATTGTTTCCTTCTTCTTCAAAAAAATCAAAGAGCAAATATGAATAAATACAGTGCATCAGCGAAGCAGCTGCATCCTCTAGAGATGGACAAAACGATGAAATAAAAAAAGACCACCACGTCAGCGACAAACCCGAGCAACACGTTTCACAAATAAGAAAATAATATTTGCGGCGCAATGGAGAATTTCAAGAGGAATCTTTTTCTGGTGGGTTTTATTGCAATCAAGAGAACAATGTTATTGTGGTACTGTACAGAAGAACAAAAATCAAAGCTGCCTCATCATGTCCAGTTACATCACCATCACATCCATATCAAAGGACTTTCATAACCTCATAAACATGAGAATAAATACTTTTTTTTTGCAAATTTATTATAAAAAAAAAATTCTAATTGAAAATGGAAATGTTGCAATCTTGTCCACAATACCAGTGACAAACTTCTCTACTAAACATTATGCTGCCAATTCAAATTCCGAGCATTTAAAGTAGCGTTTGATCAAAGCATTTGGAACACAGGATTAAGACAAGACAAAGCAAGATTCAGTGAGAACCCACTTCCAGATATTGTGTCAAAACCCCGCTTCATTTAATTTCTCATCTGGCCCCTGTGCTTCAGATCAAACGTCCATGCTGAAACGAAGGGAGATACTTGCAGTTCTGTCTCTCAGTGTGTTGTATGTGTGTGATGCGAGTGTGTGTTTATGTGTGTGGTGGGGGAGATCTCTCTCTCTCTCTCTCTCTCTCTCTCTCTCTCTCTCTCTCTGCTCCCATCTCATGAATCACTCCTCCACACAGGCCTGCAGAGTGGGCGTCAGTGATCACAGTTCACAGTTACGTAAACCCTCTCTGCGCCTGCTAAAGCTGCTGTCTACTGTAGCAAACCATCTGCCACCCTGTCTCCTTCAATGGAGCCGCTGTCTCTATGCAGCTATCTGCTCCTCCCCCTACAGTCCCTGTCCAGCAATTAGCTCCGCCCACCACCACTCCTTTCCTTCCATTAGCTCCTCTCAAGCCATTACCACCTCCCACTGTAGTCTCTCTAGGCATTAGCCCTTCCCACTTCAGTTCCTTTACTACCATTAGCCCCTCCCACTTTGGTTCCTTTACTACCATTAGCCCCTCCCTTCACAATAATTTCTAGCCATTAGCGCATAGTTCTGGGGGCAGGAAAGAGCAGAAACCCAATTGCTTTAAACTCATTAAAACTCATTACAAGTGTGATGGAATCCCTCTAGAAGGAGAAATGTTAATTACACATTAGAGTAAAAGAAATTTAAAACATTAGCAGTTCATTTTCACATCCTTTACACATGGGGGGGGAAAGGGGTGTTCTGGAATGATTACTAAACTCAGCACTACTTTGGATATATGGATCTCTCAGAAACACAGACAACTTGGTGCGTTTTTTGCAGCAAATTGCATTTAACTGAATACAGTAATGCAGTACAAGTCATGTACACTGCATATGCATGTATGGGGGGGGGGGGAACGTCCATGTTCACTTGCACCATCTGCTGTGATATCACTGAAAATACAAACCAACATTATTCCCAGTTGAAACCAAGACTAAATGAAGTCTTATGCAGCAACAAACTGAAAGCACTCCTAGTTCATTCCTTCCAGCTAGGTCGTGCATCGTTACTGGCTGTTTGTTTTTTTTTTTACTTCTTAGCTTCACTCTCATTGGCTAACTGTTTTAACTAGCTTTAAGTAGCCGTCGTTTTTATTTGCCAACCATCACATCTAGGCAGGTTTGGATAGTAACAGACTCCATGCATCAGTGTCACTGACTTAGGAAGCAAACTATTCCGTTATATCTACAGAACGTTTGTGAGATCATTCTGACGCACCTCATGTTATTCGCTTGCTTTCAGTAGCACACAACACAGTGCGAATGCTACGAGTTCTGCTGATGGCAAAAACACAGGATTTGTTTGGATTTATTTAGATTGATTTATTGTGAACACAGGATTTATTTTTCAATGTTAAACATGAAATCTGGTTTTTGGTTCAAACAGCCAGTCGCTGACGCCAAATCACTCTCATGCAACGTCCAGCAGATGTGATCAGATGATAAATGCTTGCTTCTGCTCTAGATAAAATGCAGCTAGAGTCAAGAACTCAGATTATGATCCATTTTAAGACCCAATCTTCAAGTACTATCTTCAGCAAATATTTCAAACATACAAACAAGTCCACGATCCTCTATACTGTGGAAGAACTTTTAATTCGCACAGTCCAACAAAGTGCCAACAGGTTTGGTATGAATGACTTCTTTCTCACAGTTACCAAAACATTGTTTATCTCCATCTGGGAGGTTTAGACTGGTGGAGCCTAACAATTTGCCAGGAATGCAGGGATTAGACACTTTCCAGGAAAGGACCTTCCCAGCAATGTTAGACTGCTGGAGAAGGGATATATTGCATATATGGACAACTTTAACACATCCCCTGAGCTTTTCATGAGTCTGCACAGTATCTTGTGCAATCTTGCTGATCGTCATAATGGCTAAGCTTCAGGGGACCAGTATCCTGAACCTCTATGGCATTTACAGAGGCTGAAGATCCCCCAAAGTAGCCAAAAGTAATCAGATTACATTACTTCAGTGGTTATGGAGGCATTTTTTAAACATGTGATCAGTAATCTGATCCGTAATCTGTTCAGTAATCTGGTCAGTATGCACTTTTAAAGTAACTCTCCCTACCTTATATCTGAGCATACAGGGGGGGGACAAAAACAGCAGGCTATGGCTAAATGATACTACATATCAACACTCTAGCTGTCTGTGCACTGACAGTTTTCTTTACAGTACAACACAAGCGTCAGAAGGCACTGGATATGAAGGTTAACTGTGATCACCTGTATCAGACCTTCTGTTCTTGAGCACCTTGCTTTTTGAATGACAGCTCTAGTTCAGGTCTGTGTCAAAGACATTCATGCTGGAGCACCAAAGAAGACCACAGCACCTGTGGTGTCTGAGCCTGACTACACAATAACAAGTGCTTGAGCTCCTAATGCACTGATTACACTGTTCACGAAAAGACCACCCGCAAGCTATAAAGGAACTTTACAGCAGTTCATTTGAAAACCAGAGTATTCAGGAACACTCTACATAGTTGCTTTCCTGTAGTTTGCACTGCCAGCACCAACAGTTCTCCATGATCAAACCGTAATGTGAAACGGCATTAGCGAGACGGCGAACAGCACTCCTCAAAATTCCACAGTGAACCACAAATCTAGAAGATGCAGAACTGTGGTACCTGTCAAGACTGAGTTCGAGTCTGAAATCTACAGATGTTCTTGGTGTTAGTTTTCTCTTACAACCAGGGAATAACGGGTAGATCATAGAGATCACTTCTGACCTGCTGCACTGCTACAGTGGTGCAGAGTAGCTGACCTTGGCTTTTTTAATGTGGTTTATGACGTTTCCGAGATCCTCCACGTCGATGACTGAGCCCTCAGCCATCTCTTCCTCCCCTGAGGAGTCAGAATGACTGCTGGTCTCCTGCAACAGCAAAGACGAAACAGACGATTAGCTTACACACCCTCCCCTCCACATGTCACTCAGTAAGCTATGCTCTGACCCTGGCTCTCACACACCTAAGAAATCCATTTGTACCAATTCAAATAAAGCCTCGATAAACAATGGAGTGTTATCTTTAGAGGCGCTATTTGATTGACCTCAAACTATAAAAGACAGCGGATGTTGTTTGAGGCTGTCTTAGGCGTCTGGAGAGGAAAGGACCTTGGCTGGTCCAGCGGGACACTTGGAAAGGTCAGCTCTGATCCTTTTAGACACACTCGAAGATCTTCTAAATGAACAGAGAGCTCCATGTTTTCACTGCTGAAAGAGGACCCATAGTGGCGCACGCCGGAACTACACACTCCACGCCTACAGAGGGGCCTCCACTGCATAGGCAGCAACAAAAGGGGGGAAAAAAAGGTTTTTACAAAAAAAAAAATGGCTATTTTTACCTGCCGTCAGCGGTACACTCCAAGCAATGTGAAATTACTCTCATTACCATAAATTACATTTCATTGCCAGTTTTAAGAAGTCCAATTACAAAAAAAAAAACAACAGACTGCATTTATTAAATGCAGTTAATAAATAAGAAGTTTTATTATTTGGGTGGTAAATGAACCCTGAAACATAAAGACACGAATAAGAAAAAGAAGCGTGCATGAAAAAAAATGAACGAACAGCAGAAACGAGGAGGAACACAGTTCCCCTATTAGAGTTCATTAAGAGGCAGAGAGGCCCAAGTGCAGAGAATGACTCTGAAGTGCCGAAACTGGCACCTCCGCTGCTCGAAACCCATTTACATGAGTGCGCCGCGCACCACGCAAAAAAAAAAACCGGCAACGGTAGCCATGGCCGTTTCCATGGCTACTCGCACCGAAGCGAGATGCCCGAGTCGGGCCCAGCTTGCCTCCGAGCCGTGGTCCTCCGGAGGAGGCGAGGTGCCGTCCTCGGCCTCTCCCTCCCGCCGTTTCTTGCCCTTGCAGGATCCTTTCTTGCACTTGCCGCTGCACGGGGCCTTTCGGCCCTCGGCCAGGGCCTGCAGTCGGCCCACCAGCTTGCCCTTCCACGCCTGGAAGTCGGCCTGCGGGCTGCCGTGGCGGCTCCTGGTCACGTCGCCGTCGCCCTCGCCTCTGCTCGTGACCCGCGCCGCGCCCAGCATCCACAGCCATTTGTCCACGCTTTTGCCCACCTGCCAGAAGACAGCGACACATGCTGGGAGACGTTCACGCTTCGGGTTGAGTGGAGATTCTTGTAACGGACACGGTCACAGAAACCAGGGGAGGAGCGGAGACTCCAAATCGGATAATAAACAAAAACGCGTCAGTAAAAATAACTAACAAAACACAGCAGCAGATTCTTCGCAGAAACGGAAACTTTATGATGAAATGGGCTGTTGTTCTCACCGTATTGTAATGGCCAACGTAGACAGAGTTCCCCAGGCCAAAGACGGCATATCTCATTCCTTTCAGGTAGGTATTGCCGTAGCGAAAGTCAGTGGACGCATCCTCCAGCCACTTACAGAACCACTCGGCGCTCTCAGTGGGTTTGCCGTCAGTGTACGTAGCCACCAGGAAGACACAGATCATTTTGCTAGTGCACTGGACAGAGAAAGAAGGTGCTGTTGGAGGCAGAACATGATGACGTCCTCCATAACCCTGTGACAACAAAGTTGGCAGCAAACTCGGCATTTAGCAGACATAATGCTCATTATCATCTCCACTAAAGGAGGTAGAACTCCCATTTTGCTATGGAATTTTCTACTAAAAAAAAACAGCTCAAGGAGGTTTCTTTGGAAAAAAAACACAATTGCAGAGTTATGCAGTACATGGCCAGGCAAACCTTTGTTCCTGAGTGTACTCAGAGTGCCTGCAAGGCACTGAGCACAACACACAACCTATTACACATCACATCCAGACCGATGATATGTCCATGACCATCTGTCAAAAATTGATCATCATGAAACGACAACAAGTCCTGTAGTACATGATGATAACCACATGTACCGCTGCATTGACAAGCAATTTCCCTGGCTGACGCCGAGCAGAATTTTACACTCATAATGTCTTGGAGAATGATTCATTACTCTGAGCTGAGTAAATGCATAATCGACGAGCAAAACACTCCTTCCCACATCTGTGAAAACGTACAACGTCTTTCAGGATCTTCTCCACGAGCTCCAGAACACCACACCAATCAAAGCACGGCATTGTGGAGGAGTCAGGTCACTTTCCCCAAGTGTCAATTATGGTATCAACTCAGCTAAGTGTCAGCGGGGAGACAAGTGATCGGTATTGTTCATGTAAGAGTATCCAACCTAACAGCCAACTAAACAGACTGAAATCAAGGAAGGATGAGACACAACTACTTACCACAAGTTAAATTCTTTAAGAAATGCTAAAATAACCTGTGATAGTGACCAACATCTTACGGTCATATAAAGGGGTAAAGTTACATAATCTTAAAAGGAATTGTGATCACTCACCTCCTCAGATAAT
>JAOYMR010000012.1:15614444-15631186 GCA_025802075.1 Tenebrosternarchus preto | reverse complement strand
AACCTGGAGAATACAATGACCGCTTTTAGGCAGTATGTCTGTCACAATATATCGCAGCATGTATTGCACAAGTCATTCACTGATTGGTTGTACTCAACATTCCTGGGCTCCTTTTTTTCCACAACCCCCACCCCTGTAGTGCCGTGGATCTTGGCACTGACATGTTGGAGCTGGATTGCCATTTGACCAAGGACGAGCAGGTGGTGGTGTTGCATGACTCCAACCTGAAGAGACTGACTGGCATTGATGCCAATATTTCGGATGTGCCGTATGCTGTGAGTAGGAGGGGGGGAACGCAGGCTCTGTTTGATCCGTCCTGTATTCACACTTCTCCTACATTGATCATTTGACATTGGCAGTCTGTTATTCTATGCTGACCACCATGACGTTGTGTGTACAGGTGCAGAACTATGATATGTTACATCATTTTAAAAGTGGGGGTGTGCATGTGTGTTTTCCCCTTAGGATCTTCCACCTTACTTGTGTAAGCTTGGGGTGACTTTTAAGCGAGGTGAGTGATCCAGTATACAGGTGCAGGTCTAATCCTCCTGCAGTCTCCTGCAGGGCTTGTGTATCAGTATGAGTTATCCAATCGAGAGTTTGGCCAGATTAGCCAGACCTAACGTAGAAGGTGCTTTCTCAGCCACGGTATGGCGGTATAATCCAGTGGCCTGGTATTTATGAGCACATTTAAGTAAAGTTAAACTTTTTGGGGAGTTGTTGAGCAAACATTGGCTTATATTGTTGAGAGAAACTTCTGGTAACCTTTCCTAGTGACTGTTCAGGTCTTACAGTCTCAGGTCAGGTTGTTTGTGAAGGTCCTCACATCTGTGCAGAGTGCTTTGTTGAAGGGGGTGAGGACAAGCACATCCCCCTGCTAAGAGACGTCTTCGAGGCTTTCCCAAGCGTCCCCATTAACGTTGACATCAAAGTGAACGATGACAGGCTCATCAGGAAGGTCGGTGCCCTGTCCCCCAGTGTCTCACTACAGCACTTGTTTTGACCGTGCAGTAGCAGCACCATTCCAGTGACCTATGAGATTAAGACAAATGGAAATAAATGCACAAGGTGTGATTATTGGTTGGTGTAACGAGAAACTCATCTTGGATTTTTATTAAAGGTCTCCGAGATGGTCATAAACTATGACAGGGAGCATTTGACCGTATGGGGCAACTCCAGAGATCAGATAGTACAGAAGTGTTACAAAGAGGTGAGAGGTTCGGCTGGGTGACGGTCTTTAAACTTGTATCGCTAAGATGATTCCATGCTGTCGTGTACTGTCATCATAGAGCTCCCTTGATGGCCGTGTGTCCTGTTTCTCCGGCAGAACCCGCGGATCCCGGTGTTGTTCAGCCTGTCCAGAGTCCTGCTGCTGCTGGGGTTATTCTACACCGGCCTCCTGCCCTTCGTTCCACTTAAGGAGCAGTTCCTGGAGATACCCATGCCCTCCATCACTGCCAAGTGAGCAACACGTCAGACCCGCCAGGTGCCCATCCTGGAGATGGCCGTGTGCAAACACTTTAGTGAATAAACGCCATCGGATCACTTCTTTCTTTTATTCAATATTTTTAGAACAGAAAATGAAGTCAAACCTTCGAGTCTTTAAATGGTTCTCTTATGAAATGTATAAAGCCATTTTCAGGTCCCAAAACATAAGCTACAGCAATAATGGCAAGAGTTTCTATGGTAGACTGTTTACAAACAAGAGAATGCAACACTCGGAAGACTAGAATACCACAGGGTAGTTACAGTGTCACTGGGGGATTGGAACAGTCGAGCATTTGTGTTGTCTGTTCATAATGAAAGTAGTTAAAATCTAATAAATATTTATTTGTTATATACATCATTCATTTGCACCTCTTAAAATTTACTTTTGTTTACACCAGGAGTGTTGGTATTATAAAACTGTACCTGGAGGGGAAAATACATCGTCTATAAATCTACTATTCTCACTTTGGCGTTGTCCTAAATAAAGGAATGATTCTTCTTTGTTATTGCCTGTAGCGCAAGCATGAAGCAATGATTAATCATTTAACGTAGTAGCCACCATAAATGTCTACCGTTAATACATGCACATCCTCTAGTGTACCAGCAAAAGCAGTGTTTTAAATCTTACGTCAGGCGTGAGTGATTGGAAAATGGTGGGGTTTTTTTTTTTTTTTTTATGTTGGTTTATCTACCTCTGCAGTTCTGACGACTGATAACGCCACATCCTGCTAGAGCTGCAGCCGCTGGAGCAGTTCTGGGCTTAGTTGTTATAAGCATGATTTGGCGACATGGCAGGAAAAAGCTCTTTGTTTTTCATCAAGTCCTGAATTTTGAATGCATGCCAGAGTGCATATAGCAGAGGAGAGAGAGGCAGGTTTCTATCTCCTCTGATGTGTGCACTGTACACCTCGCTGCCACACAGATGACTCGTGGGTGATTTAGTGCTGGAGGAATAGGCACTCCTGATCTTCCTCCCTCTCATGGTGGCACGGCCTAACGCATCATCATAAAACAGCCACACATGGCAGACCTGCGATTCAAACCTAAAGGCCAGCAGTAGGGCATATGACCATAAATATTCCCAGAAGTGCCTCAGCGGAAGGTACCATGGTTACCATTTGCGCCCTGGCAGAGTGGTTCTAAAGTGATGTTGCGTTCCTGTTAATGATCAAACGTCTCTGTAGACTGCGGGACCCTGCTCGCAGGACAAGGAGTGAGCGCTTAGTCACTTGGCTTGCAGACAAGTGAGTTCAAATCCAGACCTAAATATTTACAGTGTCTGATAACATGAACTCTATTGTGACACGTTATCCCTGACTTTCTGTGTTCCTTGCAAACATGTGCCTAATGCATGTTTTTTGTTTGTTTTTTTTTTTTAAACAGTCTCCTCATGAGAAAATCCTTATTTGACCATCTCACTGCTAGAGGAATACAGGTTGGCATCACGTTTTTAATCACCATAAATAATACAACAGTTTAAGATCATTCATTATGACCTGACCGCATGTAAAACTGTGTTTAAAATGATCGTTACTGAAGTGGCTCAGTTTGCACACTGGTGTGTTGCTGGCTGTGTGTTTCCTGCCGCAGGTCTATGTTTGGGTGCTCAATGATGAAGAAGATTTTAAACGTGCTTTTGAGCTTGGGGCCACAGGCGTGATGACTGACTACCCCACCAAGCTGAAGGAGTTCATGGCACAAAACAACCTTCCAAAACACAACTGAGAACCACGTAGGGCAGTCAAATAGTTCTGCTGTAGGTTTGTTTTGTTTGTTTTTCCCTCCCTTTTCCCTGCCTTTTGTGAGGTCAGTGTCTCACTCACGCTTTTGCACACTTGCGTTTGTATGATGTAATAGGAGAGGCTGCCAAGACTGTAATGACCACTTGAATCAGATCAACTGCCACAAGCTTTTAGTAGTCGTCTCCACTCAGTCACTAATACATGCGACATCCTTAGTCAGAAATAGAGCATTCAAAAATGACGTGATTCCGTAGAAATATATGGTGGAGTGTATTTCAAGCTCTTTTACCAGTGTGTAATTGCAGATATATACTTTTTAAAAAATATATGTAGAATATTTTCCATTAATGCTTAAGAAGAAAGCCTATTAGTGTTGTGTATTGAAATATTATATCGTGACAGAAAAAGTGCAGCTCTTTTTTAGACTTGTTGGCAATGCTGGAGATTACTTCTCATAGTTCTCTGTTTCTTATGATGTGGGTAGTCATGTGACCTGTGTGTCCTGTCCTGTACTATACTGTCCTGTCCATGGCCTAGAGGCAAGCAGTAAACTCGGCACATACTTAGAATCAAATAAGTAGCCTGCATTTCAAGTTTACAAGCACATGTTCTCATTATGAGCTTTCCTTCCATACGTCAGTGGCTGTCGAATTGTTTTTCATTTTTGTGGGTTTCCAATAAGCAACATTTGCTCTTTAGCTTTTTGAAAGTGTCTTAATTCTGTTTAAATGATAAGGTGTCAGGATTTGATGCAGGTTTCTCATAGGCAGTGAAAGCTGTCTACAGATTGTAAAAGGCTGAGCCAGTAACCCTAGTAGCAGCACAGTGAGGGATGTTGATGTTTATTTACATGGCCAGCTTCGGTTCCCAGCTGTGCATAACGCCTTGCTATACGATCGGACTTAGTCGTGCTAATGAGATACTTAAACACCCGAACAGCCATAGCATTAAAACCACATGCCTGATTTTGTTTCGTTCTCCTCTGTGCCCCCCCATCACTCTAACCATGGAGTCATGGACTTCACATGATCTATAAAGTTGTCCTGCAGTGTCTGGCACCAGGACGTTAGCTGTAGGTCCTGTAAACTGTGAAGTGGAGCCCGTGCTCGAACACATTGGAACATATCAGTGAGCCTTGGAGCCCATGATCTGACATCACCGTTTTTTTTCCTTCCCTGGACCTCCTCTGGTAGATATTAACCACTGCATACTGGAAACACCACACAAGATCTGCTGCTGTTTTTGGAGATGTTCTGACCCAGTCATCTAGCCATCACAGTTTGGCCCTTGTCAAAGACAATCTGATCCTTAAGTGTGCTCGTTATTCCAGTTTCTTACACATCCACTTCAAGTTCAACTGATTGTTCACTGGCCACCTATTAAAAGCCACCTTTGAGAAGTTCAACTGTACTGAGATAATCGGTGTTGGTCACTTCACCTGCCAGTTTTAATGTTGTGGCTGTATAACACACAGATTAATTTAATGACTTCTATACAAAAAAGTCCAATGTTGTTGTTGTTTATTATGGTATTTCTCTTAAGATGCTTTCAAGACACTGTCTGCCATAAGAGGAAACTATGTAATTGCTGTCTTTTCTAATATTTTTTTAAGTGCACACTGAAAGGAATGTTGATGTGCAGGACTTGGGTGTGTTGAACTAAGCCTTTGTAGAATGTTTTACAGTTCGTGTGGGATGTACACAATACCAAGGAGCTTTGTGCCGCTGTCTTGAAACTCTGTATTCCTTCAGCTGGAACCAGAGGCACAGAGCGATTTTGTCTGCACGCCGTTTGTTTGCCTGGGCAGGGCACAAACTGGTCGTGGAAAGGCCCTGGAATCGTTGGCATATACTGTGTACCCGGAACGTCGCAATATGACCAAGGAATGGTGTGTGATTGATGCTTGATTTACATTCTGTTTGTTTAATCCTTATACAGGATTAATCGTTGCACATTCCAAAAAAAAGATGATCGGTTTAATTTTACAAATCTGTCTGACTGAATTATGTTGGTTGCTGCTGTTTTTGAAGGTTTTATTGAAGTTTGTTACGTTTTATTTTGCGTAGTGAAAACGTATTGTAACCTTACGGAATAGGAAGCCGCACCCCACGTGACTGATGTATGTTGGCACAATCATAAACTTTGTATTACGTTACACCCTCCAAATAAAATGTAAAGTGAAAATTCTCTCTTTGCATGTCTAAAAGTAAATTAATATGACTGTAAAAATCCAAAACAAGCATTCTGAATATATTTGAAAATCATGTATTTGTACACCGTTTTATTTAAGTCCAAGCTCGACGTACTATTCATTCAAATACACAAGTGATTTACAAGTATTTTCTGAAATATTTCAAATGAAGGTTATTGGAAGCACCTTGTTTCATTTACTGTATGATATTGACATTGTATGAATAAATTCGTTCTTGTTGTAAGTAATGATAACCGCCAGGGGGTGCTTGGTGTTCATTTTCATCTACCAGGTGACGTTATCGTTCGTTCGTTCTGATCTTGGATCTGTTTAACTGGCAAACATTTGTAAAATAAGATGAAACATTATTATGCTCGTTAAAATCATAACCTACACTGGTCTATCTATGCATGCATATATCGTGCGTTTTTATCTTCTTACCCTTTGTTTGAGTCCCTGGTTTAATTAAGAATGTCAAGCTTGTGAAATCTTGCTTTTGCCTCTGAACGTCACCGACATTTTGCGTATTGCATATTCATACTCGGTCGTGGGACTAAAAACATTTCATCATGGAAAATTATTCGTGCTTGTGTTGCGGTAATCGAAGTTCCGCAAAAACTATTCGCGTACAGTGAAATGGAGCTGCAGGTAGGTCCCAGATAACTTCAGACTGTCGTCTACTTTTTGCCTCTCTGGCCAATCAGGACAGTGTTGCTACGCTGGTCATTTTATTGGTTGGTGGAGACAGCTGTCAGTTTGTAAGAGAAGCGCAGTATGATTCTGCTCAATTGAATCAAACTTAGTTCATGCGCCCAGCTTCAAAACACCACGTCCGCACGAGCCGAGGAGACCGAAAAAATTTGCGTCGAAAGAAATACGAAAGCCTTCATTTACGAAAAAGGCCACCTTCTTTTAACAGGAAAAGGGGTGTCTCCTAGGGTAATTTTCCACTTTTCAAAGGTAACATTGGTGTCACATATCTATTTATTTTTGTTGCCAAATGTGAAACTTTAGTGTACTGATATTTGTTGGAAAAAAAGATCTTTGGAGATGTAATGGTCCATCAGTGTCGTGCGGCTGTGGTGGTAGCCTGTAATGTTTCGTTGCTTATATATTTATGGATGTTTTGGAAGACACGTTGTCCGAAAGCTTAGGGATGGCGAAGTCCGCAGTGCTCCTAGTTTGTTATTACAGACCGTTACTAACGTTATGAGCATGGTGTGATCTGCGCCATCAGCAGCGACGTCAGGAAAGCGCACGCGGGCCCCTCTGCAGATAACGCGTTTCAGACAACAAACCATTTAATATCTATCGTTGATTTGTCAATTTTTTTAAGAATCATAATGACTGTGTAGGTGTCGGAGCTCGATCGTTTGCAGCACAGCCACTGTCATTTAAATTTTCTTGTGGAATGCAGTTTAAAAGGTACAGCTCAGGTTAAAAGTGGTCATTATAGCAGTTTATTTTAATCTCTGATAAGCACGCTGTAGTGTTTTCTTTAAAATACACACCACAGCACCAGGTTAACCTTTTGTTTACAGAACTTGGCGCGTGTATTGCAGCATGGATGGAGGATCGAGCGCAGTGTCTGGCAAATCTGCTTGCGTAGAGAGGGTCACATTTCAAGTTGTACAAAACGTTCAGTAGCATTTTGCGTCCAGCTGCGTCTACATGTACACGGTATAACTTTGTACCCTTGTCCGTCCGGGCTCCGTTTGATAGCGTATTTGAAGCCTGGATTTGATTTTGTGTTTTTAGCGTGTTTGGGTCGGCTCCCATATGCAGCAGTGCCGGTAGTGGCAAAAAAGCCTGTCCTACGTACTTGCTGCTGGTATACACGTTGTCGATACAGCCAAATGACCTGGAATGCAGTCACGTTTCCTCTGCCAGACAGTTTTGCCATTACCAAACCAAAGGCAACATGCCGAAAACAGCTAAACTTTAACATAACGAGTACAGATGTTTCAGATCAAAGTTACCTCTTATTAATCTAGTCCAGGACACAAGTTAACCAGATCAAGATTCTTTGCCCAAACAGAAGGCCGAGAATGTTTCAGATTCACATTTACAAATAAAATTTTTAACCCTTCTGACGTTTTGTGACTCATCCATACAGTTCTTGCTTTTAAAAAAATGCAGATAAAACGAAACATTTTCAGGCACGTTGAAAAACGGCACAAAATATCTGCCTCGCACCTCGTAAGTGGAAACAGTATTTTTCGCCTTTCCACTGTCACGCAACGCAACAGTGGCGCGTGTCCGGGCCAGCTGTAGGCCTGCTCCATTCTCCCAGCTGTGGACGGGGGAGCGCGAGAGCACACGTTGCGCTCCGCTCTCTGACGCTGCTGATATTTCGTTCTCTAGCACGCTTATGTAAGGAAGGTTGTGGTGGTCATCCGACGAAGAGTGCACAAAGCATACCGGAGGGAGGATTTGTAGGGAACGCTGTCGTTTACTTTATTAAATCGGTATTTTCCCCCTAGTTTGTCGAAGGTGAACAATTCGTTGTTGTGAAGTCGTGTTAAATTAACAGCTACACATTTGTGGAAAGGGTAGAAATGGGTGGTTAGTATTTGGCTTAGATGTTCTGCTGAAGGCTCACTAGAGTTGCTGGTTTTAATCAGAAACACGAGCCTGGGGTTGCCTGTCTAAGCGCGTCGCCTTGCAGTTCTTGTCATATAAACTCTAGGCTCTGAGTCACGCTGCTCTGTCAGTTATGCTAGACTCAGAGTTTATAGTCCCTGATTGTAGGTATAAAACTGTAAATTCTGTGGCGTTATCTGACAAGTCTGGCATACTTGGTCCTTCATTGTTCGTTTTGAATGTGTTCCTGGTGTCAAGGGTTTTGTTTCCGTTGTTGCGTTGTTCCATTGTCTTTCTACAGCACTGTTATGTGCTCCACTGGACTGCTGTAGTCAAACTGAACTGCTACCAGCATCTTAGCTTTAGTCAGCATTCCAATCACGAGTCTCTATCTCTCTCTCTCCTCTTTTGCATGCGAGTGACTTTTTATGGATGCACATTCTATTTAAATCTTGGGAAAGAAGCTCAAAAACAGTCTAATTGAAAGAAGATGTGAAACAATGAATCTGCACTCCAGATCACCCAGAGGTCCTGTACAGTAAATGCAGACCAGCCCATCCTCTCAGGCTGCCCTTACCTTCGTTCTGCTCTCATTCAAGTTCACACAGTGAAATGGAATTTGTTTAAACTGATTGGGGAGGAATTCAGATACCTGCCAACCTTCATTACCCTCACCACATTTTCCTTCTAAGATCTTTTCGTGGTTTTGCTGGTGTGCAGCATTTCGGGGCCGCTGGGTTCGGTTCCTCATGCCTGCAGTGCTGGGAAGGCGTTATGAATTGGCCCTCAGTCAAACATTGATTTTTCCCTGTAAAGGCAACCTTTATTTTTTCGATAATTACAGCGAATGCAGCATCTTCTGGCTGACAAAATGATGAGCTGGAAGCTGTTTAAGGCTTTGCATCCTGGGTGATCTGTGAGCGGGGCTTTGTCCTTGGCCCGAGCACTGAACTCCACCCGTGTTTTGTTCAGCTCAGGGCGTGGCCACGGAAGGTGGGGCTTACAGTGGTTCAGTCACGTGCAAGTATGCTTGTAGATGTACCAGTTTGTGTGTGTGTAGGAGGCTGTGTGTGTATGTGTGTGTGTGTGTGTGTGTGATCTTTCAGTAGCTCCTTTATGTCACTGCTCCCACTCCTCTGGCTGAGCAACAATAGTGAGAACACAGGAGTCGCTGTGGCAGTGGGATCCCCCCCCCATCCATCCCCTGCCACTGCGGAGTCCAGTGTGCTGTCCACGCGGCCGCCGTTGCCAAACATCCACCCATAACATACACGCACGTGCTCCCTCCCTGTCACCTGACCCGAAAATCCTGCCACGTGTGCGGCGAGCTGGTGATGTGAGCATGCAGGTGTGCTCTTCCCGCAGGTGTCGGGCCCCCCTCCAGCTCCCCACCACGGCCCTCACCTGTGTGCTGCGGTGCTTCCCCTGTGAGCCGACCTGGGCCGGCAGCCCCTTCCTGCACCGCACGCCCAGCCCACCCATGGTCGCCATGACGCGCTCCAAGACCTTCCAGGCCTACCTGCCCAGCTGCCATCGCACCTACAGCTGTGTCCACTGCAGGGCTCACCTGGCCAACCATGATGAACTTATCTCCAAGGTAAACGAAGAGACCACTACTTCTCAGGGGGTCACCCTCGAGGGGAATCCCCATCTTCTACCAGACTCGACTGGGGAAAGGGCGGTTTAATTGAGAATCGCTCAAAACAGATAGTGACTGGTTTGTTTTGTTCGTTTACGGCTGCCTGTCCTGCTGAGGTCAGCAGCATGAGATGAAAGAGGCTGTGAGCTGCTCTCATTACAGAGCAGCAGCTGATTGCGATGAGACTAACACTAGCCTGAACACACTCCAAAAAAACATCAGGCTTTTTTTTCAAAATCTAGAGCTATCAAAGGAGAGGAGAGGCAAGATCCAGAATGGCAGGGTGGTCACATCACGCTTCACACTGTATAAAGTCCAAAAATTATGATTATATTTTTAAAAATCCGATCTGTGAAAATCATAATCTTTTTCATTTTTTCCTGTAGTCTTTTCAAGGAAGTCAAGGCAGAGCCTATCTCTTCAACTCTGTGTAAGTATAGTTTACATATATAATATGTTAATATGTTATGTATAATATGTCTCTCTCCTTTTTTTTGACTCTTTTCTCTCTCTCTCTGTCTCGACCATTGTTCTGTATGCATGTATTTGTCTTACTCTGTCTCCTTCCCTCTCTCTCCCTCTCTCTCTCTTTCTCATAGGGTGAATGTGGGTTGTGGACCAGCAGAAGAGCGTGTTCTTCTCACTGGCCTCCACGCTGTTGCTGACATCTACTGTGAGAACTGCAAAACCACTCTCGGATGGAAATACGTGAGTAAGCACTGGCAGCGACTCCTCGTCAGGTTTACGCCACACCACAGGCAGCACACCTGTTCATCTTCTGCCACGTTCTAAGCCCGTCTGTTGTATTTCCGTAGCGGTACTAGTCGAGGTCCAGATAGTCCCACTATTCCGGTTCGGGGCGGTCAGGAAGGCGTGTTTGCGGGTGGAGGGAGTAGGAGTGGTCGTTTCTCCGCTGCACTCTACCCTTCCTGCACCGGCTTGCCATCCCTTTATTCGACCAGGAGCTGCACCACGCGCTGATGGTGCTGCCGCGTGTGTCCTGTGTTTCATTTCACTTCGAGCTCGCCACGTTCGCTCGCTGCCTCGAGGCTGGTGTGCAGGCTGGTTATTTATAAGTGGGTCAGGTATCAGCACAACCCGCGGGTCATTCCAGCACCTCGGTGTCAGAGTGTCAGAGTGACCATGCCAACAGCCTCGCGCTGAAACCTGAGCAACGCTGCCCACTGGCCCCAGTCGTGCTACAGATGGACGAGGGCAAAGACAGGAGATGTCTGGAGACGTGTGGAACTTGATGGATCAGGCATTTTTCTGGTGTGCGTTTGCTCGCTAGCACGTAATTTTGGCGGGAAGCTCGGATCTGCATGCAGCGATGACTGGAACGCTTCACAGATAACCTGCACTCTGTGGTTCCTGAACTCGCGTTCTCACTGTCTCCCTCTCCCTGTCCACTCCCCTTAGGAACACGCCTTCGAAAGCAGTCAGAAGTACAAGGAGGGGAAGTTCATCATCGAGCTGGCGCACATGATAAAGGACAACGGATGGGACTGAGGCCAGAAGGGAGTGGCCTCGTGAAGGTGCTGGGGGGCGGAATGTGGGTGGAGCCAGATCAGGAAGTGGAAGTGCAGATGAATGAGTGACACCAGCTCGATGTTACCTCCCATCCCATGTTATGCCTGATATCCTGTCCACACACACACACACACACACACACGTATATACACTCCTCACCTCTGGGGCCAGGGCATAAGTGTACAGAGGAGAGTCTCAGGTGCAGAGGAGAGACAGCCCCAAGAAGAGTGTGTCTGTCTGTGTGTGTGTGTGTGTGTGTGTGTGTGTGTGTGTGCGTGCACGTGTGCATAGAAGCTGAACAAATGGCTGTGTGAATACACAAGTGCATTCTATAGCTCATGAAGCAAGATCCACACTCCTGTAGATAACGACCCCTAGACCAACACTTGCATGGCTCTCCCTCCCTGGCCTGAGAACTTCAGACAGTCCTGTGTGTGCGCGTGTGTGTGCCACCCTCCGCTTGACAGATCATGGGGTCGCAGAAGCATCTTTCTCCACCCTGAGTAAATGTGGAAGTCCTGCGGTACTTCTCCCAAATGCCACTGTGTGTGGGTTCCGCCAGGGAAGCCAGTGAGGACAGGCCTCAGAACAGGGCTCTGAAGGACGCAGCCCATCAGAGAGCCCCATATGAAAGGCGAAGCTGGTCCAGATGGCAGAACGAGCTGTAGACAAACACCGTCCCTGCCTTGTTGGCATGCCGACAAAATCCCACCCATTCTGTATAGCGCCTCCTTCCCTGCGTTGCTAAACCGTTAACCTGTGTACGTCGCCGTTTCCACGACGCTGTTCAGTGTCGGCCTTTGGGCTGGTCCCGCTATCACCTGAATTGAATGTCTTTAACCATGTGTGACATCTGGGGAGATGTTTTATTTTGCCTAAATATGGCACTTTTAGGGGAATCGTCTTGGCATGAAGGTGAAGTTTTCACAGCTGTCCTTTACTGTAGGACACTGAAAAGGGGAAATATTGCTTCCTGCTAAGAAGTGTTCTTCAAACAAACTCAATTTAAGGCTCCCTAACTGCAGTGCCAGAGATTAACAGTAAAGACACCTTTGGTTTTGGTCTCCCCCAAATCAACCAAAGAGCACAGCTGTTATTGACTTGCCTGTCAGGCAGAGAGAAGCCAGGGGGGCTGTGGCATGATGAGCCTGAAAGGGCGAAAGCTGCTCCTACTACAGCGTTTCTCTCAGAGGTGAAGTGCATTATTTCTTTGTTGTATATGCCAGATAATATATTCAAACATATGCGTTTAGGATCATGAAAAGCATCGCCACGTATGTTGTGTTTCTGACTGTAAATAGATGTGTGTACGGTTCGTTATTTATGACACTGGAGCATTAACTGTGTGTTTGGTCTGAAACCCACCAGGGTGCTCAATATTTGCAATCTTTTTTACTCTTGGAATATGTTTAGATTTCCTGTCTTTTATAATAGGGTGAGAAGATTGTGACTGGTACTGGAGCTTCACCTCAGTGAAAATAAACATGGAAAATATTACCTGATTGTTGGACTCCTATTACTTACAGAGTTTCCGTGTAACACATAATTAAATTTACTCTGTAAAAATTAAACATTAAAACCATGTTGTAGATATGGGCTTATTTCAAGGGCCCACTGTAAGGGCTTAAAAATCCAAAATGGTGGCAGTAGTCCTGTGGTAGGCTCTGTGTGTATGTGTGTGTGTGTGTGTTAGTGTGTGTGTGTGCATGCGTATGTGTATATGCAGGTGTGTGTATGCATGTGTCTGTGTGCGCATTCATGTGTGTTTGTGTGTGCATGTGCGTGCATGTGTGGTTGTGTGTGTACATGAGTGTGTACCAGAATCCAAGCGGCTCTCCATTCTGTTTGCAGCAGCAGATGGCTGTGTGTTTGTGCAGCACTGGAGAGCACGTCTCCTAGCAACTGGGCTCCTCTTTCCTTGAGCTGCGGAGGAGGCTGAGAAGGTGTGTCTCTGTGTGTGTGTGTGTGTGTGTGTGTGTGTGTGTGTGTGTGTGTGTGTGTGTGTAAGAGAGACGAAGAGAGAAGGGCTGGTGTCATTCAGTCTGGACCCTGCACACACACACAGACACACACACACACAGACACACACACACTCCTCTCTGTCTCTCCCTTTCTCTCTCTCTATACACACACCCACAGACGCGCATAGACTGTGTGAGGCTGTCTGTGCTTTACAGGAAGTATGCTGTTTAGGCCTGGAAACGTGGGTGAATAATTTGTTCTATACTGGGTAAGTGACAAATGGTGAAGTATGGTGTTACGAGAAGAGATTTTAAGGCAAATGTTTATATGCTGGAGGGATGTTCATCTACAGCCAAATAAAGGTTCTGCTGTTAGAAACCCTGAGTGCTTGCAAACATTAGTCTCATCCAAAAGGCCGTCAGTCTGGCCCATTTGTCTCTAGAGGATGATATCAGAATGGTACGAGAGTCCACGGAGGCTGAAGATGTGTTAACTAAACACACCACCCATAAAGCCACAACGTCAGCAACAACGTGTTAAATGCAATTTTAAAGCGCCATGAATTTTTTAACACTATAAATCTTGTTCACAGCATCTGTCAAACAGAGAGTCTGATTAATTTACACGGTTACTTTACACAAAGTTGATGTCGAACTGAAACGACCCAGAAACATTGTGAAGGGTAAAAACAGAGAGGGCAGGGGCTGTGTTGTACCCACGAGGGTGATCTCCGGGGAAGAGGAGACGCCACTGAAAGCCAAAACGGTCGCTCGGCCATTAGCACAAAGCGCAGAGCAGGAGAGCTCTCATGTTGCGGTGGGGAAAGGAGGCGGCTGTCGATACGGATCGAGTTCTGCTTGTACACTGCCTGAAGTTTGAGCCTCAGGGGAGAAGCATCCTTTTTATGGCCAAGTGACTTCATACCTGCCAGCGTTTGTAATAACCACCGTGAACTGAAACACAGCTGAGCTGCGAGGCACACGCAAGCGCTGACGATAGTGGAAGTGGTCCAAATGCGATAATGGTAAATGGTTCAAAAACGAGCGCAGTCATCTAGCAGTCCCGCGTGACAATGCCGAGAGCTCCTTCATTGTTGCGCAGGTCTTTGGCTCTAGTAGTGCGAAGAAGACCTGCTGGGGTTGTAGCGTCTGGGCCACAGTTGTGCGGCTGTTGATGATGAACTCAGTGACTCGAGTGACTAAATTTTCTGCAGTGACCTCACCAATAGAAGGGGAAAAAAAGTATGTCTATTGGAAATGCAGTTAGTAACAAAAAACGTGTATATCTGTGTAAATTGTAATAACACGTAGGCTATAACGTTTCAGATGAATGTATTACACAGCCTTAGAAAACTAGGATATGCGCAGGGTCGGCCGAACTGGGATAGTTGCGCGCGCCAGATCTGATGACATGGAGGCTTATTGGATTAGAGATCGTTTAGATTAATTCACTCCTAATGTTTATGTTTAGAAAATTGGTGATGTTATTCTGGATTTGTATTCTTTATTTATCTTTTAAGCGGTTCTTACTACGGGAAATGTGTAAACATAATGTGGTCCGGTTAATAAATAAGGAAAGACGCAGAAGCCTTACTATTGTTAGTTCATGGAGTCATTTGCTTGTAGGGAAATTAGATGCGGTGGGAGGTGACGTAAATATTAGAGACCCATATATGTGTCATACTGTCGTATACTGTGATATTTCAAGTGAAATATGGTTGTCATGAAATCTGATATCCAATACAAATCTGGTGAGTTGCTGCCGCTTTAGTGAGATTGCTTTTGTTCCCTAATAATCGTCGCTGTTTATCCTCTTTAAAAACACGTCCTTTGGTTCCCCTTGATTACAACCGTGTGCATGTCAGAAACATACTGTTTTCAGATGCTCAACAAAGCGTGTTATCTGTAGTTGGCGCCATCTGGTGGTTGTTTAGAACCCTGTTCTCGATTTTACTATTAGCGGTATTAAACCAGTTAGTTACACAACGGTATACAAAATATACCATATGTTGTACGAATGTTCTGTTGTGCCCAACATACCATATAGTAACAGTTGAATAAGTCTAGTTCTGGAGAAAGTAGACTTAATGTACCAGTAAAAATAACGGTATATCAGAACACACTGTGTCATGTGATTTAATCGTCCACTGTAGGTCACATACTTTTAATTCAATACCTAATATGAGGATTTCCAGGAATACCTAACCTCAAAACATTGTTTATTGTGTTGGATTCTGGAGAATTCTGTAACTGAGTTGCATCAAGCGTTCTTTACTCATGGTCTTGTTCCTGTGGTAATGTTTAATGATGTATTTATAATACTCTTCATGTTAGTTTCAGAAGAAGCATCAAGTAACCACAGAAAATTAAAAAAATGGGCAAATGGAACAGAAGTCACAGGTCTTATCATAGTAATGAATTGAAATATTTATTGTAAAAAGGGAAAATAAGAACAAACTCACATATAGTTTTAGTACGTCATATAAAGATATTTACCAAAATGTTATTCATGTGAGTGTTCTCATATCTTGTCTGACTGGCTAATGGTGAGAGGCAGTTGGAAGGCTGGTAAAACTAGACACAGATCAAAAGCAGAGGTAAGTGTAAAAATGAGGCGGGCGGTGATGACACACCGATTAAATTAAATACCCAGTGTCACAACTTTACGGAACAGCCAAAGCAGTGCAACAATAAAAGATGAAGTTGTTAAGACAGATACATGTATTGGGCCTTCTCAAACAAACTCTCAAGAACACACACACACACCCACTCACACAGGCCAGTTCATAGTGTTAGTACAAATAAAAAGCTTTCCCTAACAGCCACACACACACACACACACACGCTCACAGACAAATGCACACAGATACAAAAGCATGGTATTACCCAGGCTAAACGGGATCATTTGCTCATTTCAGCTGAAGCCCAGGTGGCCGTGTGGAGGAGCCGAGTAACCACAGGTTGGAATTCAGTGAGGACGGTGGATTCCTGTACCTCAGGCCACGCTGGTGTGTTTTGGGGCCTGCAGGGATCTGTTCTGACACAGACAGTGGAGGTCTACAAGGCTACCTGGTCTAGATTGCTTTAGTGGGAACTAGCACAGTTCTTCCTAAGCCTCTGTTCATTACATTACGCTCTCTCCTTCACTCTCTCTGTCCCCTTTTTATGGGTCTTCTGTCTAGACCACACAGTTGAAAAGCATTGTGCTGGAAGCTCCTAAATAATACATCATGACAGATAATTCTCCTGACCATAGGGAACCTTCATCAGGTGTCCAAAAAAACCCACAGAAGACAAATCTACTGCTAATTACCCAAGTTTAAAGGTTTGCTGAGGGAATGTGAACTCTGACCCTTTTCCCTTTGGAAGGCACAAGTATCTCCATCTCTCCCCACCTGTGTGCTGATGATTGTCTGAATGTGGAACTGGAAGTAGAAAACAGGAGTCAACAGACACACTGGTGTTAGTGATGGCACTTGACAAAGTTGAAAAGGGGGCACCTACGTCGGCCTTGGAACCTCCCACCTCGCTCTTAAGGGGGGGGGGGGGGGGGGGGGGGGGGGGGGGGGGGGGGGGGGGGGGGGGGGGGGGGGGGGGGGGGGGGGGGG
>JAOYMR010000012.1:15601845-15614344 GCA_025802075.1 Tenebrosternarchus preto | reverse complement strand
CCCTCTCCACCATCTCTCACTCCCTCCACTGTCTCTCTCCCTCTCCACCATCTCTCTCTCCCTCTCCACCATCTCTCACTCCCTCTAACCCCCCCACCCCCCTTCTCTAGCTTCACCCTGAAGCTGCATCCTCAAGGTTTAAAAAGAGCAAGGGAAACAAAATCACAACTTCTGATAAGGTTATATCTCAGAACTCGCTCAGCATCCATGGAGAGTGTTTGTTGAGCGGAGCCGGGCTTGTGTCCTGGGTCTCGTATCAGCCTGCAGGTGTGTTAACAAGGTTGAAAAACAGTCTGTTCGTTTTCAGTCATGGACTTGGAATAAGATATAAAGCATCATGGCCAGAGTTGCCTGCAGAAAAAAACTGGGGATTATTTCACTTATTTTACTCTTTTCCCCAGTCAAAATATGAAATAGTGTATTAAAGAATTAAAAGCCCATATAGTCATGGTTTTTTCTTATAAACTACCATGTAGAATGATGGTAAAAAAATACACAAAAACAAATTTGAATAAAAAAAAAAAGTAGAAAAGGAAAACACACACAAACCGTGTACACAGAGTAAGGGAGTACGAGAGAGCTTCAGATAAACCGTTGTGTTCCAGAGTCGATAGTGTTTCTGGATATTAGAGCACAGTGGGGCCATCTATTGCAGGTCTGACTCTGTTAGCCCAGAGTCCAGTACAAAGGGGTGGAGGCAGGGTGTTGGTCTGGTAAGGCGGGACCGAGGCCAAATGCCTCTGTTTGACAGATCGGGGAGTGGGTTTGTGAGGAGAGCTGCATGTCCACACACTGCAGAGTTCTGGAAGTGGAGGTGGAAGAAAGGTGGCCCAGCATCCGGAAGATCAAAGCACAGTGTCAGCAACGGCTCCCTGGGGTCGTGGACCTGGGCGGAGTCCTGCGGACCTGGGCGGAGTCCTGCGGACCTGGGCGGAGTCCTGCGGGAACTGTGCTGAAGTGCAGGGCAAGGGGGCGACATGTTGGCTACCAGTGGGCAGTAACAGCAGAGAAAGAAAAAATGGAAGGGGACAAAACTGGAAATAAATAAACAGCCAGGTGGGCTGTGACTGCAGTTCTCCTTCTGGCCACTGGGGGGGGTGTGCTTAATTTACTTCAGTGCACTGCCTTTGGATGTCTTCTCTTTAGCTCCTCCTTGCTCCAGAGGCAGGGACAGGAGTGGGGTTAAAAAATGAACAATAAAAGCACCTTTTTCATTTGGCTTTTGTTCAGGATTAGATATAAACGAGTGAGGAGGAGGGCAGGGTGGAGAGGGGAGGGGAAGGACGGAGGTGTCGGGTGGGGAGGACGTGGAGGAGGAGAGAGTGCCCGAGGGAAGCAGAAAGCTCAGCCAGCTACACGCCTCATCCCGTTCCTATGGAGACAGGAAAAAGAGGGCAGAACATGCTTTAATGTGACCACACACACATCCACACGCGCGTTTGCTGATGTGCTGTAAGCCTGCCCCCAACCTCTGTGACCACGCCTTCAGCTGAACAATATGGCTGGGGTTCAGTTCTCTCAATCAAAAGCCAAGGCTTAAATAGCATTTAACTAGTCTAACTAAACAGCACCCTAACTAGTCCTTTCCTTGGACAGCCTGCAAGGCTGTATTCACATGTAATCCAAAGCTCTGGACTCTGGAGTCTTAGCCTCGCTGGCATGGCTAAACTACACATGAGGGTTTGCAGGCCAGTCGGAATGTAGGTGTACAGGTCTGTTGTCATAGAACAGTGCTGAAGTTTGATGATGTTAAGATCAATGGGTAATGAATGACTAATGTGTATGAGAAGAAGGACTGACCTTCATCATCCTCGCCCCAGCCTTCAGCGACGCCGGCCAGCTCATAGTGCTTCTTCCTGAGCTCACCCAGACGTCCTCGCTCCTTCTGCAACTGGGTCTCCAGCTCCAGCACACGCACCTGGGAGATATTGTGTGTGTGTGTGTGGGGGGGGTCAATAACGGCAACACACACACAAACACATGCTCACACATACATGCACGCGCACACACACACACAGACACACACACACAAATACACACACACATTACCTGAGAGTTCATCTCTTGCCTCTTTATCTGGGTGAGGGTCATACTGGAGAAGTCCATAGTGTCTGAAAAAAAGACAAGAAAAGAAACAGCTGAGATACATGCACTACAAATATCATGACCTTCTAGGATATATAAACTAAAAATGAATAAACACATTTAAAAAACATTTGATTAGAAGCAAATATAAAAAGGCAATGTAGAAATAACATGCATCATCAACGATTGCAAATCTTCAGTCTCGGTTATAGGCACCAGAACATTTTTTTAAATCTAGATGTAAACAGTTACAGTATCTACATTTAAGGCATTTAAAAGATGCTGTAATCTACATTTAAGCGACTTACCATTATGTTATTAACATTAATGTTATCAATCTTGAACAACTAAGGATTAAGAGCCTTACAAGGGAGCCAACAATGGCATCTAAGCCATGGTGGGGCTTGAACCAGCAACCTTCTGAGCACTAAGTGAGGTACCACTGGCCCTAATGTAGACTGAATGTAGATTTAAACACAGCTACATATGGGCCACTTCTAAGTTCGTCTGCGTTCTTCAGTGTTCTTCTACATGTTCTTGGCTCTCCAAACTGACCTGATCAGTGGATCTAAGAAACCTGCTGGTTTTATTCTCCTTAAGCATATCTGAATGTGCTCTGGACCTAATCCATTCAGATTTAAAAACCAGTGGTAGCATTTTAAAATCTATTCCTCAACTAACTGGAAGGCAGCACAAAGATTTCTGAACTAGAGTCATGTGCTCTGTTCAGAACCGGAGTAATGTGCTGTGTTCAGAAGTGGAGTCACATGCTTTGTTCAGAACCGGAGTAATGTGCTGTGTTCAGAACTGGAGTCGTGTGCTCTGTTCTCTCTGTTATGGTTAAAACTTTCATGGCAGCACTGCTGCCACGTCTGAACGGTGAATCCAGTTCAGATGCCATTACCTGCTGGACAGAGAGAGGAATGCAGATGTTCCTCTAGGCTTCACTGAAACATGCTGAAGGCAGAGATTTCTGATGCAGTTTCTGCTTTTAAGAGCCGAACATTCACAGCATGGACTCATGTTGACAGTTTTATCCTTACTGAAGGAAGCTGTCACAGCCAGGTGTGTGTTACATGCTCTCAGCACTGATAAGAGTGTGACTGATGGGCTGTAATTTATGCGGGAAGAGAGTCAAGCATATTTACATATAATATGCATAACAGTAACAAGAAATTTTGTTGGCTTGTAGAAATTTAAAGGCTGTTGCTCCAGAAAGACCTGTGTCTGAACAGAGTGTGTGTGTGTGAGAGAAGGACAGAGCAAAATAGAGAGAACAAGTGAGTGAGAGAAAGAGAGAGCACATTTCTTTGCTTATATTTGAATCTCCTGAGGCTAACTAAACCAGTTTCCATGAGTGTAGTTAAATGTGGAACTAGGGAATCAGGACAAAGGAACTGTTGAGGTTAGTCAGAGCCAAAATGGAGCCTCTTTTCACCCACATCCAGTCTCAAAAAAAGCTCCAGGATGTAAAAACACACACTGTTGGGGATGAAAAGATAAAATGAAATAAATAACCCAGCCACTGTTCACTCCCACTCACCGGTCTCTTCGATCTGGGACTTGCCCGTCTTGGTGGACGCCACAACCCCCGCTGTTGCCTGGGTGACGGCTCTGGAAGCCTGCTGCAGGCGCACCAGGTTCCCACTGTCCTTGTCTGCCTTCACCTGCGCAGGTGTGTGTGAGCCAGTGTGGTGGAGTGAAGAGGATTCGTTACATCGGCTATGTGCTCAACTGTAAGCCTGTATAAGAAGTGTGAGTGTGTGCAACAGGGCGAGTGTGTAACTGGGTGAGTGTGTAACAAGGCAAGTGTGTTACAGGGCGAGTGTCTAACAGGGCGAGTGTGTAACAAGGTGAGTGTTTAACAGGATGAGTGTTTGTAACGGGGTGATGGTGTGTAACAGGGTGAATGTATGTAACCGGATGAATATGTGTAACATGGTGAGTGTGTATCAGGGATTGGTACCTTGGAGGCAGCTACCAGCTGAGCCGTACTGCCTGCGATCTCGTGGGAACACACCATCAGCTCCTCAAATTTCCCCTTCCCCTGTACCACCAGGTCAGCCGCATCACTGCAGGCCACACCCACACACAAACAGCCATACACACACACACACACAAACACACACAGGAATGTCAGTGATGGAAAACACTTGAACACTCACACACACACAAGCACGCCATAAAACTTACACCATCACAGTGGCCCCCCAGCCCACAGCCTTGGAGGCTGAGATGAGGCCCTCGGTCCAGCGGGAATTCTTGGCATAGAACTCTTTAATAGACGCTGCCCCCTGAAGAACAGAGAGAGTCTTATTATTAGGCTGTATTAGAGTTGCTATTACACCTTAGCTGTAAGCCTATCAAGTCTCAACCACTCGTTAACCCCATAAGCCACTTTATAGCAGTGTATTCCTAAGCTCCGCCCTCTGTTGTCCATGTAGGCGGAGCAAACAGAGGCTCACCCTGCCACTCTCCACGATGTCCCGCTGCAGGTCTTTGGAGGCCAGAATCAGCCCTTTGATGGCCTGCATGAGCTCTGTGCAGGAGGCCAAGATCCTGCAGGTGGCGACAGAGAGCACACACTTCAATTCCCACTGCTGCTGTGCTCGTCACTCTCCGGCTGCACGGGGGCGGACCCAAGAAAGCCACGCCCCTTTTGTCTTTTATCTCGGCCTATCAGCTCTCTCACATAATACCAAAAATGATGCAGAAAAGAATCCCTCACAGAAAAGAGCGAGTCTGATAAACTGTTTCATGGGTAAATCTGCACAGATGATGCCGATCCTGGATTCTTGCCATGGGGTGTTGTGTTACCTTTCGTTCACTTCCATTTTAATGCCTGTATCGACTGTTCTGGACTTGTTCAGCATCTCCTGTGAATTTAAAAAGAGTGACATTCTGAAAATCGGAGAACCTTCTCCCCATACACTCAACAGTAAACAAACACATGCAGACATTCCCAGGAATTTATGCATCAACACGGAGTGGTGGGGAGGTCATGAGGGAACGCTGGCTGGCTCAACCTCTATCCGGGCGGAGGCTGTTTCCACAGCTGCGGAGGTGGCTGCCATCTCCTGCTCCACCAGGTCTCCCAGCTCCGCCTGCTCCAGCTCTAGCCCCCGGGGACACAGCTTCTGCTCTCAAAACAACAGAAAAGGAAGAGGGACTGTTTACATACAGAAAATAAACAATAACAACAACAACAACTGCTACTAATGAAACAGGGGGCACAGAGGAACTATTTAACAAGGAAATTAAACAACTACTTCTATTAACAATACAGGAAAGCAGACAAAGACTATTTAAAAAATAAATACAATAACAGTGACTACACTCACCATCTAGTCACTGACAGGAAATGACTCATTTCAGGCATTACATTCCCTTTTTTGAGACATGCAGTGCAGTTTAGTTTGAGCTGTAGTTTAGTTTTGCTGTAACTGTGGTGTCGCTGTAGCCCGCGGGGGGTGCGTGAGCTCACCTCCGCTGTAGCCAGGGCAGCCTGCAGGGCGGCACGGAGGCTGGAGCTGTCGGCCGAGCCCAGCGAGTCCTGCTCCTTCAGCCGGCCAAACAGCGCCAGAGCCTCAGTACCACACGCTCTTACACTGGAGCTCAGCGCTGTGTCCATAGAGAAAGAGACAGAGACAGAGAGAGAGAGGGAGACAGAGAGGGGAGACAGAAGGAAAGAGAGGAAGAGAGATAGATTAATGAGAGAAAGAAAGAATGCAAGACAGATGAGAGGCAGAGAGCCATATGACCATCTGTCCTTCAGTGCTCACTCAGACAACACAGATTTCCTATTTGTCTGTATTTGTTTTCCCATAAACCTACACTTCATCCACCAGCCAGTGTGGTTTAGTGTGGTTTACAGTAAACACAGTTTGTTACATGCTATTCATGCACAACCTGTGATGGTTTTGTAGGTAGTTTGTGGGTGTATGACCAAGAGAAAGATCTAAGACACAGTGCTCCTCCGATTACCAACTAAATAATTCACTGTGCAATTAGAATCTAATGCAGGACAGGTCTGCAGTGTCCTGGAGTGCATAGTGTCTCACACTTTGCTTCAGGGCTGCTATCCCAACACAGTGATGTAGGTCACTGGTCTAAAGGGAATGTAGAACGTCAGTACACTTCAATGTGTGCAGTATAAACACTTACTGTGGGAATGTTCCACTGACAGCATACGCGTGGCGGCACCCCCCTGCACGATGGTATCTCCCAACAGGTGGGCAAACTGAGCTACAGCCCGCACCAGCTCTGACACATCTGTCACACACACACAGACGCATGATAAACACATTTGTGTGGACACGCATGTGCACACACACACACACATTCACACAAGATAAACACATTTGTGTGGACACGCATGTGCACGCACGCACACGCACACACACACACACACACACACACTCACGTAAACAAACCAGACCATCAAAGCTCAGCATAACCAAATGCAGACATTATGCACGGCTGTGTCATGCAGCTCTCCAGCAGAAAAGGTTGTATGTCCTTCCATGTTTTTGTGTCCTTCAGTAACTCCCAACACTGTACTTGTAACCACTAGTGTTACTATATCTACGTTACACCTGCGAGGATGCAGTTGAGCACATGGTGAGCACATGGTGAGGAGGAGCTGGGTTTACAGAGCCAGACTCACCAGCCATGTCTGAGGCGAAGCTGTCCCTGGCCGACTGCAGCCTGTCCACACAGTTCAGAGCAGCCTGGCATCTGGACATAAGGTAATCTACACAGTCAAAGAGAATCAGTTAATGAGTGAAAGAGAGACACAAACAGACAGAGAAAGACAGACAGAGAGAGCACTCAGAAAGACCATCTAGCATTACTTGTAGACAGATTGCACTTGTCCAGACAGACACATATATCAACATATATCACATATTTCTTGTGATATCAACATCTGTATATTTACATAAGAAAGGGAGGAGGGTACAAGGGCAAGAAATGTGCTGGTTGGGTTTGGTGTTGGGGTTGATGCTGGTTGGGGATTGGTTTGAGGGTGGATGCTGTTTGGGGTTTGGTGGGTGGATGCTTTTTGGGTTTGGTTTGAGGGTGGATGCTGTTTGGGGTTTGGTTTGGTGGGTGCTGAATGGGTTTTGGTTTGGGTGCCGGTTGGGACTGTTTGTGTGCTGGTCAGGGTTTGACAGAGTGAGTCCTGTTGGGGGTTTGGACTGGGGGTGAGTGTTAGTTGGGGATTGGTGTGGTGGGGTGGGTGCTGATAGGGGTTTGGTGAGGTAGGTGCTGACTGGGGTTTGATTTGGATGCTGGTTGGGGTTTGGTGTGGTTGGTGCTGACTGGGGTTTGGTGTGGTGGGTGCTGAGCTCTGACCAGCTGAGCTGGTGCAGCTGATGTGTGCGGGTTCATCCAGCTGAGCCAGGCTGTCCAGGACGACTGTCTCCGCCTCCTCCACAGTGGCCCTCAGCGCGGCCCAACGTACAGCCACCAACTCACTCTCCAGAGCCTGCTCACGGCTCTCCTACACAAACGCACACACACACGTAGACAAACCTGCTCTGTTAATTTTACCATCAACCATTAGTACATCTTAGCTCAAGCCCACACTGATACATGTTTCTACCATCTCACTTTTTCATTGAGCTGGTTCTTCAGAGCCTCTGCAGCCTTCACGTTGCTCTCCCTCTCGCTAACCAGACTGCTCTGCATGCGTTCCAACTCCGCCCCAAGGCCCACCAGCTCCGCCTCCTTCTGAGCCACCACCTCCACGAGCCCCGCCTTCTCTGTCTCCAGGGCAACCAGCTGGGTTCCCAGATCCTCATTAGACTAAGGATAGAGAGGGACAGAGAGGGCCAACTGAGCAGTCAGAGGAGACAGGTGTGAGGCACTTAACCGAGTCACTGTAGGCATCAAGCAGAAAGTGTAATTGTTAAATGAGCGGTTTCTGCTTTCAGAGAGAACCAGCATAAACACAGTCACCCATCACCCACAGCTCCTACTGCTCCACATAAACCGACTGTGGGTAATTGTGTTATACTGTAATGCAGTCATCTCTAATCCCGTCTCTATGTATAGATGACCAATGGTGTCATCTCTAATCCCATCTCTATGTATAGATGACCAATGGTGTCATCTCTAATCCCGTCTCTATGTATAGATGACCAACAGAGTCACCTCTAATCCCTTCTCAATATACAGATGACCAATTCAGTCACCTCTAATTCCGTCTCTATGTATAAAAGACCAACAGAGTCACCGGTAATAATCCGGTATTCACTTATTTTTAACTAACCTTGAAAATGCACTTATTCATTTGCAGCATTTATTACAGACAAAATCATTCTCTTACTGGATACAATATTAATTTAGACTGAAATATAACAATATTTGTGTGTAAATGTAGATGGAAATTTTTTAAATTATATAAAAACTCAATCTTGGTAGACTTTTGGACACAGTGGATAAGGATCTAGACAAATGGGTGATTCTTTCTGGTATTATGTAGAATCAATGCACTTAAAACAAGCCAAACTTCTTTATTGATTTCAGGCACTGTGATCCACATGCCAGTGTCTTCCTTCACCCGCTGAATTCATCCTGGACAGATCCTCTTCCTATATGGCTTTACTACTGAAAAGACCGAGACGTACATGGTCCTGTTGAACAGCTTAAACAGGATTTTTTTTTAATCTATCTGCAGTTGCAAGATTTTCCCAGAGCCAGTAGTAAAACTCGGTGGAACCTACCATGATACAAAAGGAACAACTCTGCTACTCTCATCAGACACAGCAGCAAAAAGCTGGATGATGATACACTTACGTTACAAACATAAACCGGTGCAGCGACCAGATAAACCCAGAATGAAATAAAACTAGAATTCAATAAATCTAGAATGAAATGGGATACAGATTTAACAATAGATGTGAAAGTGTTGCATTTATACAGCAGAAATATCTCAAATTTTTGTTTCAGATGTGGTAGAATTGAAGAAAGTACATCACACTGCACTTGGTTGTGGTCAAAAGAAGTTAGCAACATTATGTCTGTGATTCATGAAATGCCTTTTCCAGTTGATCCACCACACACACTAACACACACACACACACACAGTTCAGGTAATTCCACAGCATATGCACACATTACTAACTGCTTCAGATGAGAGACAGAGATGTGAGGCTGTAAGAGAGAGGGAGGGAGGGGGAGAGAGAGACTGATGGAGGGATGTGCAGAGGGAAGGGCAGAGGAGGACAAGAAGGAGAGAGGTTGCACCTTTTGAGAGGAGAACATGCTGGCCTTCAGGGTCTCTAGTTCTGTCCTACTGGTCACTATATCAGCCTGCAGGGCTTGGAGCTGCTCTGTTTGGGTTTTCTCCTACACACAGAAACACACGCGCACACACACGCACACGCACACGCACACACACACACACACACACAGAAGAGACAGAGTAAGAGATGAGAACACTACAGACAAACAAAGCAAGTATATGCACTAGATAAAGTGGACCTGTGTGTGTGTGTGTGTGTGTAACCTGGTGGTTGGCGGTCTCTTGAGCTGCCTTCAATTTTTCCTGCATCTCCCTCCTCACATTATCCACCTCGTCCTGGGCGGCACGGGCCACCGTCATCTGTCGAGTCACTTCTGCATTCTAACACACACACACGCAGTGTGAGGCGGTACAGTGGCAGCAGTGTGAGGCTGTACAGTGGCAGCTGTGTGAGGCTGTACAGTGGCAGCAGTGTGAGGCTGTACAGTGGCAGCAGTGTGAGGCTGTATTGATAAAGACGGATGCCCACCTTCCTCAGCAGGTCTGCGTGGCTTTGGACCAGTTCAGTGTATTTCTCCTTCAGCTTTGTATAACGCTGCTCATTGGCCTGTGCCTTCCCTGTATGTGCACACACATACACACACACACACACGCATACACACAGACTTTAATGAATATCTTTTCTTGAGTTTTTTCCACATGAAACTATGACAGCTAACCAGGGCCAAATTATTGCCAAATGCAGGGAGATGACAGGAGGCGGAGTACTGGAGATAGGGAGTAGAGTACTGGAGGTAGGGGGTGGAGTTCTGGAGGTAAGGGGTGGAGTTCTGGAGGTAAAGGGTGGAGTGTCTTACGCTCGATCTCAGTCAGGCTGCGCTGCTCCTTCTCCGTGTCCTCCTTGACCCTCCGCAGGTCATCGAGCTCGGCCTTCAGGAACTCGCTCTCACCCAGTGCCTGCTGCTTCAGGTGGCTCTGCTCAGCTAGCTCCGCCTCCAGCTCACTGACACGTCCCCGTAGCGCCTGGCATAGACGGCCACTCTGCGGTGGGCGGGACAGTATGGTGGTTAGTGACAGACCTGGATTAGTGGAGTGGTTTGCTTGTCCTCTCACTATCATCTGACTCCAGCCCACACTTTAGAACACGAGATCTTCCAGACTTTTAACTGCTTTCATGGGATTTCTCATTCACGCACACACACTCACAAACACACACTCACCTCCAGTCTAAAGGCCTCTAGCTCTTCTTTTAAAGCCTGCAGCTCTGCAGTCAGCTGCTCTATGATCCGATCTCTGAGAGAACAGGGAGACATTAGAGAAAGACAGAGAGAGAGAGAGAGAGAGAGAGAGAGAGAGCGCCCCCTGTTGGAGCCAGCATGCTGCTCTTCTGATCACGCTGGGTGTAGTAGAAAAGGAAGCAGAGTGTGGAGCGTGCTCTCGGGAACACCCTCCCACACACACACACACTCTGTGATCATGGTCTAAAGGAAAGATTCCAGTCCAGCCCGTACCACCCAGAAATTCCCAATGTGGGAATGAGAAACTAAAATAAGTTTTTTTTCAGCAACCAACTGGTTGTCCCAGAGTTGGAGCTACTGTACTCTACTTTAGTCTATCTGAGACCTTCCAAACCAACACCACAAGCAGTAGTTTCGTCCTAAAACCCCAGTGGTTTTGCTGTTTAAAGGTTCTGAGTCCTGTCTTACTTGTCATCCTTGCGCATGCCATTCTGGCCGTTGAAGTTGAAGGGGTCAGCTGAGGTGGAAGAGCCGAAGACATCATCGAACCTGCTCTCCCCTGTGGCCTGTAGACACAGCGATCTGTGAGCACTCTGTTCTCGTTTTAACAGCTAATCGATGTGTGTGTGTGTGTGTGTGTGTGTGTATGTATGTGTGTGCTACCTGTAGTGTTGGGATGTCCGTGTCCACGAGGTCCACGTGTTCGGTCTCGGGAGATGAGGCCTCGGCGGGGATGACCACCACGGGGCTGATGTGCTCCGACAGGGCAGATGCTCGCAGGAAGTTCGGAGGGTTCTGTGAGCAGCACGGGCTGAAACATGAGCTTCCTCCCACAGCCAAAAGGACTGCACCTCTGTCTGAGGATAACAGAAGCCCCAGCATACCTGTTTAGCTAACTGGCTTACCTCAGGAAGCTGGGGGATCTGAATCAGCCTTTTGAAATACTGCAGGTTACTGGAACGATAGAATAGGCTCTTCAGCCTAGGGGGATTTAGAGAGGGAGAGGGAAAGAGAGAGAGAGAGAGTGAGAGAGTGTGTAAATGTTAGTGACTCATGGAATTGTGCAAGAAGACTGTGTTTCTCATGTGTGCTGTGATAACACTGCTGGAATCCAGCAGGATAGTACATGGAACGCCGAACCGGATCGCCGAACCGGAACACTGGTGGTTTCTGGGGTTTTTACAAACGAGCAACACTCACTTTCTGAACTGCTCCTGGAACCGATCTCTATGACCCTGCAGAGTATCTGCTGGAAGACCTGAGAGCCAAAGCGAGAGATAGAGAGGGGAAGAGAGGGAGTGAGTCCTCAATCACTAGGCTTATCTGTTAATATCTGTGTGTACCACACTGTGCGTGTGGTATATGTGTGTTTGTGGTATACATATATATGTGGGTTGGAATGTGTATGTCTGTGTGTGCGTGTGTGTGGAGCACACAGAAATTCTTACAGGAATGCAGTTTGAAGAGAAGTTTGACTGTGTAGTCGTACAGATGACTGCAGTCCAGAATCACCTGGATCAGAGGTGCAAGACGACACTGACCTGCAGCCGTCACAGACACCGACCGCGACATGTCCAACGAGCTGAACACTGACGAGGTCACACACACACACACACACACACGCAGACAATTACACCCTCCATTAGATGTGCACGTGTGTGAGTGCATGTGTGTGTGTGTGTATGTGTGTGTGTGTGTGTGTATGTGTGTGTGTGTGTGTATGTGTGTGTGTGTGTGTGCATGTGTGTGTGAGTGCATGTGTGTGTGTGTGTGTGTGTGTGTGTGTATGCGAGTGCATGCCAACATCTTTTCTTCAATCTTCCCTAACATTTCATGTAACCTCATTTATATTCATCACCATGTATCAACCCCCCCACTTTCCCCCTCCCCGCCCCTGTCTGCAGGTCCTGTGAGACTCATGCGTGCA
>JAOYMR010000012.1:15581422-15599669 GCA_025802075.1 Tenebrosternarchus preto | reverse complement strand
CACACACACACACACACAAACACACACACACACACACACACACACACACACACACACACACACACACACACACACTCACACACATACACACACATCACATACACAAACCTCTCTCACCAAGCCGCCTGTCGTCAGCGACCAAACTTGCCTCTTGACAGCCACTGAAAGTGAAAGCACACTGACACACACACCCTACTGAGCTCCATACATACCCACCTCAACACTCACACAGTGTTTTCATGCTGTACTGGGGTCTGTCAACTCACCAGCACCCAGTGATCATGTGGAGTGGGGTGTAATATTTACGCTGTACTGGGATCTGTCAACTCACCCACATTCTGCTCATGTCGCTCAGGTCGGCCTTGTTGCGCACAGAGTCTTTAATGACCTGGAGATACAGCAGAGACACATATAGCTGAGAACATCACAGCAGCAGGACACGCATTCACCCGCATTACAGAAAACTGCATCCAGAGCATCACGCTCTGCTGGGCCCTGCAGGTACACGTCATCGTGTGTGTGTGTGTGTGTGTGTCTGTGAGTGTTTGTGTGATTCATGCATGTGACACTATTATCTTCAGTGATCGCAATGGACAGACTGCAAGATAAGGTTGACCATGGATACACACAAACACACAAACACACACACACACGCACACACACATGTACTTACGTTGGGGTGTCCGTCTCTCAGCAGCTTATGGAAGACGTGGCAGAACTTCCAGCAGATCACAGCGTTGCTGGACAGTGGCAGGCGGGTGACCGCTGCCCAGAACGTGTGTGCCCCCTTCTCATGGTGTGTGCCCAGGATGCAGGGTGGGAGGCAGTTAAGGACAAACAAAGAGCTCAGAAACACAAGAGTAGCACCACATGCTGCAGCAAGGCCTGCCTCCAATCCCCTCAGTCTCCTGCAGGGGGCGCCAAGATACGCACGCAGAATGACTAATGAACCCCTCTGAAGGCGCAAATGTGGATTAACGGGACCTCTGGGGAGAACGTGTGCTGAATTACAGAAGCCTGATCACTAGGAGACAAACTAGTACTGAAAGGCTGATCTGAAATCAGCGTATTTGTGGTCCGACTAGTGAATGCTGAAGATTGTTCTGCGACATCTTTTCTTGAATAATTATAACAAGTAAAAGCCTCTTTTATATCACACCTCCCGTCTATTAAAAATGAAACTCAAAGTGAAGTCATTCCACACAAAGACAGGAAACAGTAAAAACAGGAAACAGGGATGGAGTGACAGTGACTTCCTCATCTCCTCTTCCTCATCCCCTCTTCCTCATCCTCGCTTCCTCATCCCTTCTCCTCTTCCCCTTTTCTCAGCCACAAGCCAAAGGATATTCCTGGCGTGCTTCTCCTTGACGGCGACTTCCTGTGTGTTGATCGCCTTGTTGATGCTCACGGCCTGCAGTGGACGGGGAAAAGACAAGGGGGTTTAACGCAAGATGCTAACAAGCTAGTTAGCTAACAAACAATGCCTTGCTGAGCAATAACGGGACATTGCTGAGCAGGACGAGGGCAGGGTACTACCCTAACCCTAACCCTGCACCAGCGAGGACCAGGCCTCCGTGCCCACAATACCCCCGGCTCATAAAAAAAAACACTTTAATGCCTGGTAATATGATACGCTTCATACAAACCCAAGAGTGCACACATATGCCCACACAGTCACGTGCACACACACACACACACACACACACACACACACACACACACATCTACATGCACATACACGCAATTGCACCCGCATGCGTGCACTGACCCCTGTGGAACTTTAGAGGCCAAACAAACTACACAGGCGTTTGGAGAGTTCATCCATCATGTGTTGTTTCTACACATTATACACTTGCTGCTGTGGTAGCTGTGAGCTCCTCTCTGCCTGTGACCAGTCTCACCAGAGCAGTTAAAGAGCACACGCCCCAACAACCAGTAAAAGAGATGCTTGGTTTCGCTCAGACTGTGCCCTCTGTTCAACACTTCCTCTTTTCACGTTACGGTGCTGACTGTGGCTGGATCTGAAACCCCAAAGACACCAGACAACATAAACCTTGGCTATGCACCTTGGGTTCTGCGGAGCACTGAAACAAACAGACAGTTGTTTCTCCATACATGTTTGAAATAGTCCATCAGAGTTTTAAAAAAAAAAAAAACGCTCTTAGCTCAGGCTGTGATAGATAATTGATTATGGCAACAATCTGCCCTGCAGGCTGTTCTCAGCAGAGATGCTGGTAAGGCAGGAGCTCCATTTACCCATTTGCCCTCTCGCAGGCAGAGCGCTCACCGCCCCGCTCGCTGCCAGACTGCGAGACAGCCGAGCGTGGAGGCTCGTGTAATTCAGGACGGTTTCTCAGGGTGGATAGCTCGGTGACCCAACAGGAAGCAGGAGAGATTCAGCTCTGTGCTCCAACGCTCTGCCTCTCATTGACGCTGCCAGACATCCCCTCTAAAGGTGACAAGGACGGGCTTTGTCTGGGCAAGATGGGGTTGAGGGATAACCGCCTCATTAAGTCACAGCTGGGCATCGGAGAGGAAGAGGATGGGTAAGGGTCCTGGCCTGGATCCTGAGCTAACAGCTCGTGCGTTCTCTGAGCTGCCGGGCCGTCAGCCTTTTCCCACCGAGGGACGTCCTCTGCTGTTTCAATTCATGCTGTTGCATGAACTGAGCGACTATCGGGCAGCGTTTCTGCGTCTGAGCGCCTGGCAGGCAGTGTTTCTGCGTCTGAGCGCCTGGCAGGCAGTGTTTCTGCTTCTGAGCGCCTGGCAGGCAAAGCTTGTGTTCTTATCAGACCTTAGTCTAAACAACTTCAGGCAGCCCACAGTGTTCACATCACTCATCCAAGAAGGACAACAAAACAAAATCCAGCAAAAATACAACCGAGTGTGTCCAGTATGTTAACCAAAACATATGTCTTCAACTTCTCATTGAGGACAAGAAGAGCTAAGCCTTCTGAGACTTGACGGCTAACTTTCCAACAAAACAGCAAGCCCAAGTGAGATTCCCACACAAGCGAGGCACGATTTGTCCAGAGTGAGACTGTGTGGCTGGTGTGAATAGATCCAGCAATTGCCAAAGTCTCCTGGCATCCACACAGTTCCACCCTATCTGCCCCATAGGTGTGGCCAGCCGAGAAGCCCCAACGTTGACCGACTGATTCAGGCACAGGAGCAGCTGGAGAAGATCAGTTACATTTAACACATTAGACAGTTTTTCTAACGTGGGATTTGAATGGTCTGCCAGAGCCTTGCCAGGATATCTCTGACAAGGCTGACCAATTCACACAAAATACTGTATTGTGATTTTTGGGTACACAATGTAATTGCTGAACTTTTGATACACCACGGTGCAACATCGCGAGCGTTATTTCTCGCTAAAACCACGTTCATTTTGGATCATTCAGACACCTGTGAAACACACATCTGGTGCGTCTGACCAGGAAGCTCACAACACAGAGCGCATCTGCACTGTTACTGTGCTCATATGCTCACCGCATTAATATAACGATTAACAGGCGTTACGTCAAGTCCCAGTCATCCGATGATGCCCCTCTGAAGTATCGGTGAATGACCTATTGCAGATTTTTCCATCATTTTGCATAGTGATGGTACATCAATCCCCAAACTATTCTGTAAACGCCACTAAATACTCATGATGAACACAGCGTATCATGCTCTGGCAGGGTTACTGAGGCATTTCCTCCCTGATCCCATCATTCAGCTCGATCCTTAATGGTTATGACGCTGGAGCTTTTTATGTGAAGCTCAAAGAGACTTGTTAAGGAAAAACATCCGAGAGCAATGAGCCCCAAACATCTGGTCTCGGGAACGGCCCTCTCGCCTGCAACGGCCAAGCACATGCTATCGCTCAAATCAGCGGCGTCAGAGACAGCAGCACGGCTCTCGTGCACGGTTCTCGTGCACGGCTCTCGCAGCTACGAAGGCTGTCCTTGGATGACCCATATGCCTGTGAAGGAGACAGCAATAAAACAGTGCACCTCAGTACAGGCTTGTTCCAATAACCCACAGACTCATAATGATGACTACAAAAGCGGAGAAGCCTGTTTGCTGTTTTTGTTTTGGTTGTTACACATGTTAATTACATAATACCTGCAAGCTAGTGGTAACGTGCGCGTTATCACCTTCATTTAGGTTAAAAAAATACTACATGTAGAAGAAGACAAAGCAAGTTAGTGCAGAACAAGCCACTGTGGTTTGAGCCAAACAGTGCAATCACTACTGTGACAGATCATATCATGAACACAGAATGTAGCCTGTCAATTGTTTTTAAGCGTCAGTTTTTGATGTTTAAGTGCACAGATATTTTACACATCCTTACATATTTTTACAGATATTTTACACACTCATCCCGTCTCAGGAAGTCCTAATTAACTGCACAAATTTACATATTCACATCCAAACGTCATGTGTACCACTGGGTTGCAAATCCTTTTTCAGCCAAACCTGAAGTTTGAGACCAATACCACCATAGATATTAACCAAATACCTGTAATGCACTGTGACTGACAAATACCAGCAGAGATATCAGCAGGGGTTGTGTGACTTCACTCGGCTTCAGTCAGTAAAATCTGTGCTCTGGGGCTCTTGGTCATGTGACTGACTTATCCAGTCAAACACAGCACTCTTTAATTGCTTCTGGGGAAATATTTGTGAGTATTGGAAGCATATGACTGGATTAGAGCAGGCTATTTTACATTAACATGAATATGCAAAAGTGGTCCAGTTCATTGGTCCAGTGGTCCATTGGCTGCCATACCTGTCCTTTTTTCAAAGTTAAGGTGGTATGTTTCAGTTAAGGTGGTATGTTTCAGTTAAGGTGGTATGTTTCAGTTAAGGTGGTATGAGAAGTTTTCTTTCTTCACATTGTTTCCGTTATATCATGCCATCCTTCATTATATTGCTGACCCAAGTGCAACGAGCTTCCTGTGGCTGGTCCTTTGCAGGGGTGTGAATTTTGCGGTAAACACTCATGCAAATGAGTGTCATGCAAATGAAGCTTCCTCGTCAAGACCATTTCTGACATATCTGTACCTACATCTGAGACAGTGTTTGCATGCCGTATTAGTTTCTCTGCAGTAAGATTTCCTGTGCATTTTTGATTGTCATGTATTGACTTTTGACCAACCTAGGGTTTTGGCTCTCTAAGATTGATGTGTTGTGGTTTTTCAGGGGAATGATGGCTTACTGTACTGACACTGTTATGACTCTGATCCTCATTTTGACAGACAACAAACCACAGATGTGATCAATGTATCTAGAATCAACCCATGTAAATCCAGCGCATCTAGAGTCAGATGAATCAGCTCAGGATTTTCCCACTAGTAATAACCCAGTAACCCACATTTCTAAATCTGAGAGCAGAAACAACAAAAACAACAAAAACACACTGAAAAGTGCATGGACTGCACAGTCTCATCACCACAGCTGCTCCTGTGTGTGTGTGTGTGTGTGTGTATGTGTGTGTGTGGGGGTGGGTGGGTGGATATATGTGTTCACACAGTGAAACAAGTGATTAAATGAGGAACTTGTCATTCTATTTCAGAAATGTGACCTCATGACTAGGAGTGGTTGATCTGCGGTACAGTTAACAGTGACTGTGTCAAGCTAACCTTTCTGAAACCATGAGGTAAAGTACAAATATTTAGCTTGACATACACAAATACTATTTTGGCAGACTTCCTGGGCCAGCTTCCTGACTTACAGAACACTTTAAATGGGTCCAGTTAGATCCCACCCTGAACTGATCAGCGGGAGGAAGTGTAACAACTGAGGGTCACTCTAGATTTCCTGTCTTGGTACACCCAGTCCTGCCCATTTCCTGTTGGCTGGAGAATGTTTGCCTTGCCCACATCGCACAGCTGAGTGCTCCAGCCAACCCAAACAACTAGCTGAGTTCCAGCTCTCCTTCATAGGAAATCTCTTTTTGCCCACTGCCTGGCATTTGTTTCCATCCCAGTCCCAAACCCAGACATGCCTTGAGAGAGGGAGATGGCAATCTGAGACCTGGGTGCACATATGGGACTTTCATAGAGTAATGTCAGCCTGGGCCTGGGTGTTTGTGTTCACCAAAATCACAACCCACTACTGTTACATTACATCACTCACACACTCTCTCGCACACACACACCTCTGCTTTGATGGGTAGCCCTACCTACCATTAGCATTTTTTTCTCTCATTAAAGTTTATTTTAGTCTGAACTCACTCTGGCTACAGCTCCACCCATTTAAAAAAGGTCACTTCAATGAAGGGACTCTTCTGTAAAGCTCCCCTACCTCTCCTCTTTAAATACCTCCTTACAACTCAGACTGACATCCGCTCGCATGGAACACTCCGTCAGCACCTCATTAGTGCCCAAGAAACACTCCACAAAGGTCTGGCTGGAGGCTTCTGCTGGTGCTCCAAAGGTGGAGGTGTGCGAATGTTGCTTGACTGGCAACCAACCCCAACACCAAACAGCGAGGCTGTACCTTAACAACCATGAGCACTTTAACACGCTAACACTCTTCAGTAACAACCATCAAACGGTGCACATCTGTAAACACTTGATGTGAAGGCAGTGTACATCAGGCTTTCTTTCTTTCAGGCGAATGTTAACAGAAGAGGCATCCGCCTGCCTAGGTTATACGGCCCGAGGGAGAACGTCAGAGGCACCAGAACAATGTAATGGCACCATAAAGGAATAATAAACCTTGTGGGTCAGTTTTACGAGCTTGCAAAGCACAGGGGTGAGGGGTTATTCTTTAGACCAGATCCTTTTAGAATGGTTCTAAAGAAGCTCCTCCTTCCCCTCACCCACAATCACCACCAAAACATTCTTTGGAAAAAAAAAAATCATCTTTAAATTCAGCAGAACTGCCAGGATGTTGCAACATACAAGAAATACGTCACCACATTTTTCGGGGGAAGCTCGGTCGGATATGGTGCGCGGTAGTGATCCGCAGGAGCAGTGGGGCAGAAGGCGAGATCTACTGGGTTCACGATTGGGCAAAGGGCAAAGCCACCAAGAGTTCAATCAGTCATCCAAAAATATCTGCCTGAGCCTGGTTCACACTACTGTCAAGCAAAGCTTAAGATAAACAACTACAGGAGCATCAGCAATGAGATAAGTAACTTGTCCTGGGTAGACATGGAACGTGTTGAGCAAAAGATGCTGTGAACAGAGTGTAAACAGATCTTTAGTCCAAACCCATCTCACAGACGGGGTGGCTTGCACCACAGTGGGGTAACAGACACACAGAGGGGATCCTGCAGTATCATCAGCCAGCTCAACTGGTGTGCATTCCACATCCTTCCTATAGCTGGCCTGGGAGGCAGTGCCGAGACTACAAGAGTGGGCGAACATGTAGAAGGAACAGGGTTATCCTTAGTGCACCTGCTCAGAAAGTTCTGCTATCACAAACGCACCGCAAAGGAAACACATGACACATAAAATTCCCACGCTCTTAATGCAAGAGTCTCAGGTTTGCGTATACAAGAAATGTCTCAAACAGTGTGGATAAGAAAAAGACAGTGATTCTGAGCTTTGGACACTTAAACGTGTTAGCAGTAATAAATGAAAAAATTCAAGTGACAACATAAAAATAAATAAATAAATAAAACCACGCATTTAGTCAAATATGCCTAGACGTTACTGAAAATACACATGCAACCCGAACGGAACATGTATTACTTATCATTTCAAAGGAAAACAAAAACTGATAATCAAAAACAAGAAAATATATATCATCAATAACGAGACAACATCCTGTGATAAAACGACAATAAAGATAAGTTTCCTTAGTAGACTACTCGACCATTTGGCGGAGGATCTCTTTACAAAAGAACGGCTCATCGATAGGATTACATTCAAAACACAACTGCATGCACATATGCTATGAACCCCTCCGTGTTGCGTTATTCTGCTCGTTTATATTAGTCCCATCATAACCTCTGAGTAGTTGACCAATTAATCGTGGATACATGAGAGAAATATCGAACCAAACCGTGCAGTACTGGCTAAGACGCTAGCAGCAAACACTATAACTAAGACGAAATGTAACGGTTACTAGTGACAGCAATTAAACTGTTGTCATAAAAGCGAACATAACGCGTAGTATACAGTTAATAACAACAAAGTAACACTCGAACCCTGGAAACAAAATTCACCCCGCGAACACAGGACAATTTCCTCCCCACCCCCAAAACCCGAAGCTCTGTTGCTACTGCCTTAAAGCTTTTAAATACCGTTGGTTAGCGAGCAAAATTCGCCGACAACCTACCATTTTACTCAAGTCCATAGTTAAAAAGAGATGTTATGGAAGGCAAGGCACGTCGATTCCCTGGACTAAACGACGAGAACAAAAAAAACCATGGAAAATAGAAGGCGATCCGCTACGGGAGGGAGAGGGGGTGGAACGGTCCGTTAACTCAACATGTGCCCCGATTTGGTATCGAATAGTCAGTTTCCTATTCCTTCCGTGCCGCGCTCTCATTTCTCTCGTCCTCACCGCCAAGGATCCGGTTAGCAGTGGGCTAGACGTTCGTCGTGGTCCCAAGTGACGAGTCTCGGAAAAGAACAGTGCAGTAGAAAACGACCCCTAGCACAAAGACGACCCAGTGAAAAGCGGACAGGACAAGCGTTTAGTTATATTTCACACACTTCACACGCCGACACACTACGGTTCTGATTTATCTGAAGAGCATTTAGTTTGGAATTTGTGTTTGGTATAGATTAAATACCCTATTCTCGTAAAATAGCTGTATAATAAAAACAAAGTCCTAAACAGAATTCCTTTTAAAAAAAACTTCCTATAATTTACATCGCATTGTGAGTCTGCAAATTATTAACCCTTTTAGAAGCTTTTTCAAGCTATCTGACAACACTTAATTATGGGTGCACAATAAATCTCTTTCATAAATCTCATTTTACAATTCTAATGTCAGTATATTAATGTGGAGACCGATGAAAACAATCTGTAAGTTTAAGGTTCACTGAATTCCACAATTGTCTCGACGTCTCAAACTTTTATACTCAAGGATTGATTATGCAAAGTTTAGGTGAATAGCGCCCTCCTGCGGCTGCAATTAGGTCCGTCTGTCTGTCTTTCTTTCTAGTTGTCTCCTGTCTTTAATGACATACGCTAGTCCATAAGAAGATCCATGAGTTAAACATTAAATCCAAATAAGGCTGATTTAAAGATATATGTGTTAAGGAAACTAATATCTTTGATTTTAAAACCTAACGTGTCTGACCAAAAGCTTCACAATGGCACAGATCGCGTAACTCAGAACCTCTCAGTTCTCAAACTAGGTAAATCTGCGCGAATTTATTCTGATACCATTCTCTGCCATTCATTATTTAACCTAATTTTTCCACTACAGAGCAGCGTGAAAAAAGCAGTTGATTTACACTGTCTATTTTGCTTAACTCTGCGTATATAGTTATCAAATGAAAACGTAATTACTTTCCACGGTAATTCTTGACACGCTGCAGTCTAAATGTATTTTAAGATGCTATCAAACACAAAGAGCAGAGTTCATCCAGCACGCAGCAGACAGAACGGGGCACAAGCAGTTGGAACAAAGTGTGTCTTCAGTACCAGCTTTTCACTTGCTGGTACGGTGTGGAGGTTGGTTTCAAAAGGCTCGTCCATCTGTCCCACACACACACACACACATCCCACCACTCACCCTGCATCTTCCTGGCACATAAACGCACACACCACAAAATAAATAACAAGAGCACATGCTTATGAGATCACACACACACACACACACACACACACACACACACACCGTTTTATACAGTAACTTCTGAAACCGTTCATAAGTCTTCATCTGTATGCAGTCTGTCCCAGTATAAACTCACAGATAAGGAATTTCAGGTGCAGAATATCAATACAGTCTCAAAGCAGTGATAATATGAAGCTGAAAACACTGTCCTTGCGCTGAAAGCACCACTTTAGCTGTGTGGTCTTTGCTAAGTTTGCTGCAGCTGGATATAGTGGTCTGATCTGGGTGTGGTATGGCACCCAGCCTGTTGCCTGGCACCCACATGCAGGATTGGTTTAATCCACTGCCAGGGCCTCCACTTACTGATGCCTCAGGACTTTGTATGCATTCCCTCTCTCTGTCTCTCTCTATGTCTCTCTTTTGCTTTCTCTCTAGTTCTCTCTCTCAGTCTCTCTCTGGCTCTCAATTCAATTTCTATTCAATTCAATGGTGCTTTATTGGCAGGGCAGTATTCACACATGAACTGCAAAAAATCTGATGAAGAATTGAATTACACAGACTAATAAACAAAAGATAAAATAGATTTCAATCATTTCAATTGTGTATAAGCAAATAGCAGTTAGTATAGTACAGAATAATATACTATATATATAATTATACTACTGTATATTACATATTAATAATAATTTTAGCACTGCTAGTGCTCTCTGTGCCTCTAAAAATGTGACAATACATGGTAATAAAGTAGATATAACAAAATCAGTAACAATAACAGTAAAATATATGAGCAGGATAAAGATGATTATTATATAGAGTGAGAGGTACTGTGGGTGGACCATGACTTTCTCACTGTCTCAGTGGCATGTTGCCACATATTTTGCAGCTGTGCTGTGTTTCCTTCTTCAAGGACACTTTGTGATTTTTTAGATTGGGGGAGAATTTCAGAATTTATGAGGAATGCACTTAAATTTTACTGTGAAATTCTGGCAAATTTGTAATTTTTTTTTTCCACAGTGGAGGAGAAAGTACTGTTCTGTCTCACTGTCAACCTCTCTGCTCTGGTAGTGACCACAGTTCTCTCTTACTGGGTTTTTTTGTATCTTCCTTTTCCTATGGCGAGACTTTGGTCACTGAGTCGGTACTTGGTGAGGAGGTCTGCTGTGGATCTCTGACGGTATACAGATATTCTGCTAATTCACATTCTCTGTTTAGGGCCTGATATGGCTGTAATTTAGAGTTCTGGTGATACTGTCCCGATATTCCATATAGGCTTCCCTACTGTGTTTGATAGTTTGGATCATTTTGATTGGATGGTGGTCAGTAGTGTTGTACTGAGGCTGCTGTGTGTTAGGGGTCAGTAGGCTGGTGAGTCTCAGTACCAGCTGAAAGAGAGGACTGGGTTTAGGACTGAGCTTTCTCTCTTTTTTCTCTCCCTTTCTCTTTCTCCTTCTGCTTTTAAGAAGTACAGCAAGAGACAGGCTACAGTTGAATCAGAGTTGGAACACAGGAAACGAGGACAATGCTCTCAGAGTGTGGCCAGGGGACAAACCAGAGTAAGACAGGGTACTGCACAGTGACGGGGAGGGGGTGAGAACAACAGCTATGCAGGTACTAATGCTGAGCATATAAAATCACTTACTCACTATTACAGTATTGGCTTTTATAGCATTAATGTCACAGAAGGCTGCAAAACACAAATTAGCCCTCCAGCAAATGATAAAATATAGCCTTTTTGTGTGTGTGTGTCCATAATTGTCCTTTACTGAGGTGTCATGAACAGATTAGCATCTCAGCCTATGAGAGTGGAGGCACAACAGGCCACAACTGTCCTTCATCACAGCAGCTGAATGGTGTAAATTAGCTTGGTAACATTACATAATGTCTTGCAGCAAAATGATTGCAGAACTGGAGAATGGTCCCGTTTGATGCACCCAGTGGCGCTCACTCACTCAACTGTCTCTATCACGAACGGGCAAATCCGTTTCCATGGGCGACAAGGAGACAGGCAGGGGAGATCCGGCCAGCCGAGGCCCAACAAACATCCTGTTCCTGGAGCTCCTCCCAGAGAACACCAGCTTAAATAGATGTTAGCCATCTGACGGCCAGGCCGCAAGGCCACCCAGAGCAGTGTCATTGCACAGCGCTTGGTCAACACCCTCTAATTTGACAAGAATCGCACATCCAAAGAAACAGCGATGTACACACCATGATAGTAGCAGGAAGACCACAGAAGCCGATATTTCCTCAAGCTAAGCTAACTGACGACGTTCACAGTAACGACGCCACTAAAACGGGTTCAGTCTATATTACATATTAATAATAGTATTAGCACTGCTAGTGCTCTCTGTACCTCTAAAAATGTGACAATACATGGTAATAAAGTAGATATAACAAAATCAGTAACAATAACAGTAAAATATATGAGCAGGATAAAGATGATTATTATATAGAGTGAGAGGTACTGTGGGTGGACCATGACTTTCTCACTGTCTCAGTGGCATGTTGCCACATATTTTGCAGCTGTGCTGTGTTTCCTTCTTCAAGGACACTTTGTGATTTTTTAGATTGGGGGAGAATTTCAAAATTTATGAGTTCACTAAAATGTGTCCAGTCACTGCAATCTTGACTGTCAGCACTGGATGCTAGCTCCAAACAATGAGCGTAAAAATGCTGCAAAATGTTAAGTAAAGCCACATTGTCATAAGTGAATCATGGAACTTAGTGCAGATGATTAGCTGTTGCTGCAGAAGTCAGCTTGGGCATTGGTGACAACAGCCCAGGGAGGACAGAACCAGCAGCCCGCCCCAGCTGAACTAAGCTGCCTGCAGGAGAACACGCTACTAATCCAGGCTACTGCCCCACTTGTACTGTCTATGTGTGCGTGCATGTGTGTGTGTGTGTGTGTGGCTAGGCCATTGTTGAGACACCAAAGAAAGCAAGCACAAATGTTGCCATTGTATATAGGTTACTGGCTAAGGAATGTGCAGGGAAAAAAATAAAAAATAAAACAATACAAACAAGTGTCAGCGTTTGGAAGCGCAGCTAGGAGCTTGCCAGCGGGGCAGTGTGGTACGGCTCACACCATGTGACCTACTTTACGGCTAGCTGTCTCGGGATGAGCCGGAGGAGGAGGTGAACAACCCCCAGAGTCATGCCAAGCTGCCAAGCACAATGAACATACCACACTTTTTTTTCCTTTTCTTTGGAATGCACGATGAGGACGGATTCCAGGACGGACTATCCGGATATGATATCCATCACCCTCATTGCGGCAAAAGTCTCTGGCATGTTACGGGGAATATAACTCCACCTGCTGCTAATTCCGCTTATCGCCTTTAAGAAAAAAAAAAGGTTCTCAGTGATTTGCACTTTGTGCTCCATTCTCTCCTCTTCTTTCAGCCTTTAGACTGATGCCAGTTTAACCGAAGCCATAGGTATGTGACCACAAAGTCAATTTAATGGTGGACCTCTTAATTGCTTTTGAAGGACACGGGGAAACACGTGGAAAACCAACAAATGTGACACAACTTTGATAATCTACACATTTTGCAATTAAGTATGTTATTCATTAAAAAAAAAAAAACGTTGTTTCTTTAGACAGCCATGTGATTTGTTAGTGACACCTTTAAACCATCAGAGGACGCCAGTTTGCAGACGGTTTGGAATTTACACACAACCAGTCTCTTGTGAGACCTTTGTTCATTTTTCTAAAGCAGTGACTGACAGCCAACGACAAAATCAGGGTGTGGGCGCGTGTTTGGTTGGCCTCATGCAAGTCAATGACCAAAGGTTCACCAGTAAGCAATCAGTAAGAATACCGTAAACCTCTTTCCACAACAATTTCCTCCTCGAGATTTAAAAATGTCGTAAAATGAGTTCTTGCTATAACCTAGTCACTGATCCACATAGACTTGTACACGTTAGCTTTATTACATACACACCCACGCAGGCCTTTTTACTTTCAAAACTACGTCACGTTTTAGGGACTTTAAAATACTGCTTTGAATACCGTTATTAAAGCACGACTGTTACGACACACTTCAGCTTGTGTTTATAATTTGCCGGGGGTTAAACAATGCCTGGAAACTGCGCACGTACAAACAATATGGTCCCAGCGGCAGTGATTTATAAATTCACGCACATAAAAACGTGTTTGTTAACTTTGTTCTTCGAACAATTTTGCATTTTCTCGTGTGCAAAGCGGATTAGTATATCATGTAACGGTATGAGACAAGGAAGCGTTCGTTCATCACAAAAATCGATTCGTCCATGACGTTGTTAATTTTCTCCACGTTTTCTTGTCGAAAGTTGTTTCATACGTCGATACAGCTCCACCATTTTCTCAGTAGTTCGTTTTCTATGTAAAAGTTAGTGATAATCGTTTGCCCAATGCGTTCTCGTATTGCTTAACGATACCTAACGCTACTTGGTAACGCTCAACCACTGCCAGCTTAACGTCACCTGGTTACGCTCTACCAAGGGCTGCTTAACGTTACCTGATTACGCTCGAAGTTTTCTTTCTCAACTTCCAGACTGTTGGCACCACCAGCGCGGCGACTCAGTACTTTTGGAATTGGGTTTGGGACTTGCTGAATAGAACTCTTCATTCGATCCATTTAGAAAATAATCCAATTTGTTCGACCACTGGGTCTTGCTACTTAGTACAAATTAATATATCACAGAAACGAGCAGGAAAAAAAATTGCACGAAATTCTCAAAATTCCCAAACTCTCGACGTTATCACTGGAAGTCATTTTCTGTGTTCACCGCCCAGATATAATTCCGTAGCTATCCTTTGCGTGGTCATGCGCGTACAAAGTAAGAAACGCAGTACATATTCTCGAATCACTAAATAAACACCCACGACCACCTAAAAAATATAGCATAGAAATTAGTGAATATCCAACGCTCCTGGAAGAAAAACTCCAGAGGCAGCAACATTCCAAGGCTCCTCCCAGCATTGTCACCGATTGGACAAAAAATATTTACACCCGCCCACGAGGATCATATTTGCTATTTGTTTGGTCAGTGGGTATTCTGATACGTCTGTCCTTTCAAATCATTCGATGGACAGCAGCTCGAAATGTGTCTCGTTTAGAAGCCTTCACTTTGTTTAGATACAACACATACCCAAACTAACCAAAATAAAAAGTAAGATTTAATTTGATTGATTTGACTTGATTGATACTCTTTTGAAAAATGGCCACATTAATATGGATTACAAAGTGTTTTAACTTTGCATCTAAGACAAAACGATGTGCAACTGATATTCTTCGTGTTGCGACCATACGGTCTCTGGTTGCGACGACGAGAAAGAATCTTCGTCCCGCCCGCTAAGAGGGAAAAGCTATTCTACCTTGCTAAATATAGTGCCTAGTCTGGGTATTGAGCTACTTAAATTAAAACTGTAACGCTCTCTCTCTCTCTCGCTCTCTCTCTCTCTCTCTTTCTCTTATACTTAATAATTTAACTACACTTACTAACTTAATGTCAGTGGTTAATTGGAAATAGGATATAGAAACAGAAACATTGAGGGAAAAGACTATTATCAAAAGTGAATTGGAAAAGAAAGTCAGTGATAGCGCAGCTGAATCAGCAGATCCCGTTCAGGGGAACACTGCCCCACAGGCAGAACCCGTTTACAGGCACAGTGTCCCATAGGCAGAGTTGTAATTGAATTTCCTTGCATTGCAAAATGCGTGGCGTGTTACATTTGGAGTCAGTGAGTTGGTGGAATGGTATTTTGAGGCAATATATAGTCATGCTACTCTCAACAGAATAAAAAATAGTTACAACAATTTTTGTTTTGGATCTACACATTAAAGACGTTATGTCCAAATTGTACCTCTACAGTGCAATTTAAGTATACTCTTTAGGTTTTGTGTAGGTAGTTTTGTTTATGGGTGCATAAACCACACCACTGGCTTATGGTTCCAAGTGAAACAAGGGTAGCGAATACGTATTGAAATAAAATATACATTTATATTCTATATGGTAATAAATATGAATATAGATATTATTTCCTCTCCTTCATTGCGAACGTGGGTCCCTCTAGTGGCAGGAAAAGTGGAACACCTTGGGCTCACCTGCTTGGGCACCTTTGGATTTTTTGCGGCTGTATTGTCGGTACATACCGACAGTGTGTGCAATATTCACTGCTTTTTTCTTTCTTAAACTTTGCTAAGCACCGCTGGATTGCTGCTCAATTTTGTTGTGCAATACAGGCGTCTTATCTTACCTTATACACACAGTTATATAGTCATGGATGATCTAAAACTGCAGCACATTAATTGCGCTTTTCTGGACTGAGACTAATATCATTCCTGCAATCTGTTGGAGTTACTCCTCCAGTTTATGGGTCATATGCCCAAATATATATAATTATTCTCAAACATAAGATATCCTTCCAGTGTATATGTACAGAGAGACAGAGAGAAAGTACACAAGGTTTCCAGAGAAACTGGATGTTTCGGACAGAGGTCTGAAGTGCTTTGTTTGCAGACCTCTGTCTGAATGACATTTTTATTAAATCTAAAATACCCCCTCTTTACTATCTGATTCTACCTATTCAAAGATCAGTCCTCTTAATCGGATATTAGCTGAGAGTATCCAAAACTCAATTAACATGACACCCACACAAACCACAGTCCACAAATATATTACATATTTGCCATTTTATTTACTATTTATTTTACTTTGTAAGATATAAAAGAACAACATACACTGAAAGGAACTTTCTTTGACTCCAACGAATGTTTACGTAGGCCTGTTCCAATGTGATTGTTTCCCACCAAGGAATCATAAACTTGCGTAAAAGTGTCAAATCACGCGAGATCTGGTGTTACATACCGATACCTCCACATTACAGTGTGCGACAGAGACAGGTAAGATGGCGGCGCAGGAGACCGAAGCAGCACAGCAATCGACTGTAAGCAATGGCGAGGTAAGAACTGTAATGCAGACATAACACATCGGCTACACTAGTAAAAATCGTCATTCTTATTCGTTTTGTATGATTGTTAGGTAAAAGTATTTGTTCCACTGCTGTTATGAAGTAATCGAAATTGATGCCGGTCAGAACCAACGACCCCCTGATTCACCATGCACCCAGTCACTGTGAAGATCGTAGCTAGCTTCCAGCCTGCTAGCTAACTAGCTAGCTAATTATCACCCAGACATGTTAATTAGGTATCTTAAAGCAGACGATGAAGATTACAGACACGACATGTGATTTCTTCATGACGTCTACTTGCCTGAGGCATTTAGTTGTCCGTTGTTTGGCCCAGATGGCTGGCTAACTCTGGTTAGCTAGCTTATGAGCCCAGTGGTTCGTGGACATTAGAGGCTCGGATTTTAGTTAGCTAACTAGCTAGCATATTTCTGACATCTTTGATTAGCAGTTATCATTCTGTATTCTCGTGACCAAACGTCAGTCATTTGGATAATTCCTTGGATATATATTCCTTGGTAGGGATAACGGCAAACAATCATTGTTTAGCTATATAGTTATTGACGTTAGATCGCAGGGATGGGTAGCTAGCTATGTTAGTTAATTAACTAGGTAGGAAGGTAGCCTGACTAGGCTAGTTAACGAAGAGGTCAATCTGTCCTGTCAGAGGCAATGATTAACCTTAGAGCTTCTTGGAATTTTTTTGGCAGTTGTTTTTTCTGTTTTCGTAACTTCTGTCATTTAACGTTATCTATCTAGCTAGTTAAACTTCAGTTTTACGCGTGGTTAACTCGAAATGCTCCCCGATGCTCACCGATAAGATAAACGCAGGTTGTATGTGGGGTCCACTGAGCTGATGTCTCGCTTTTGCAATAACGTCACACGTTACATCTTAACCCCCCGTCTGCCAGTCTTGTATCCAAATGAAGAAAAAAAATAAACAGTGAAGCTACTTGTTTTCGACGCATCCGCTGCTTGATCGCACACCTAGGCCAGTTCCAACAGAGACTCAAACCCTTGCGTCAACTTCACGTGTACACCATATTTTTCAGTATGGCTTTTTGTGGTTAATTTTAAGATAACTCGAAGAACTTGGACATGAGCCTCGAAGCAACACGTGTTTAATCATTCACACAACTTTGCTCGTGTTTGCTGGGCAGGCGCACATATTATAGCTGAGTGATCATTAATAAACTCAGCGCCTGCTAAATATCATCACCCGGTTTACCTTGGTTACTGCTATTAGATATGGAATTCTACCAGTTTACTGTGTCTGCCGAGTGCACTTGCAAGATCTTGATACTATTAAGTTCCAGGGGTATGGAAAAAAATGGTGCAAATGTCATTTTGCACCATTTTGTCCTGAGTTGTCCTCTGCCTTGCTGCTGATGGTCAGGGAGGTGTTAAAGTTGAACATTAAAATCAAGTCCAAGGCAGGGGTTTCTTAAAAGCATTGTAACGCAGAGATCGTCTTTAAATGACATGTTGTCCTCGGGGGGGGGGGGGGGGGGGGGGGGGGGGGGGGGGGGGGGGGGGGGGGGGGGGGGGGGGGGGGGGGGGGGGGG
>JAOYMR010000012.1:15525754-15576552 GCA_025802075.1 Tenebrosternarchus preto | reverse complement strand
AAACCTTAAAAACTTTGGGGTGCCTTTCAGGGTTTTCATGGGGGGTGTTTACCCACTTTGGTATAACCCCCAACTCCTTGGCGTCCGGGTTACCCCCCCCCCCCCCCCCCCCCCCCCTCTCTTCTCGCTGGTCGCATTGTGTTGAGAACCGCTTCAACCCTGACCTCTTGACCTCTTCCTGGATCCTCTCAGCTGGACAGAGAGAATAAGATTGCGGGAATATTCCCGCGATTGATATTCAAAGACAAGTCCACATACGTCGAGTCTTCGACCAAGATCTACGACGACGTGAGTGGTGTTAGTGGTGGTGTTTTTAATTTCTGCCTGTTCCACTGAAGATGTGACTTTTTTTTCACTGAAACGCTTGTTTTCTGTCTGCTCTTCTAGATGGCCTTTAAGTACCTGTCCTGGCTACTCTATCCACTCTTTGGCTGTTATGCAGTTTACAGCTTAATCTATGTAGAACACAAGGGCTGGTATTCGTGGGTGCTCAGTATGCTCTATGGCTTCCTGTTAACCTTCGGTGAGTGTAGATTTTTCTGCTTATCCAGAGTAACGCACATGTCTTTGTAATGACTGCGTCACGCGATAAACAAAAGGAAGGATGTAAATAAAACCCACAGTGCAGTTCTTGGGGCGTTCGGTCTGAGTCAGAAGTGTTTACTCAGACTGTCCCAGGTTAGGGTGAGAGCCAACCTTCTCCGACAGCCTGTAGTCAAATGCGTTCATCAAACTGGGTCGCAGAAGCCCATCACTGCAGAGGTGGGCTGCATGTTTGAGCATTTTTTGCTTCACAGAGTGACTTTCTGGACAGCATTTTAGCCAAAAGGCTAAAAAAAAAAAAAAATTATTCAGAATGTTGTCTTGGTTCACGTCCACTCGTCAGCTGTCGTTTTTCACAAACTGCATGCATTAACATGCCTCTCTATATATTTGGCGATTGCTTGCTTGTTGTCTGGCTAATTTTGTTTGCTAGTTGGAAGAAAATGTACTATAATAAACTTTTCAGAACATGACAGTCACACGTGCCTTAAAACCTTTGTGTAAACATGCAGCCTCCACGATAAGGTTGGTTGGCCAGACTTTTGAGGTCCTCCCCACCAGTAAGCAGAATTATAGGGTTGCTTTGCCTGAGGGACAGGAGAAAAAAAAAAACTGGAACTAGTCGTATTAGTAATTGTTCTCCATTCAAAATGTTTGTTTGTTTTTTATGACTAGGTTTAATGTGTGGGGCTGCCCCCTTTAATATCTGCCTGTCCTTTCTATAGGTTTCATCACCATGACACCTCAGCTCTTCATTAACTACAAGATGAAATCAGTGGCTCACCTTCCATGGAGAATGCTCACCTATAAGGCACTAAACACATTTATAGATGACCTGTTTGCCTTCGTGATCAGAATGCCCATGATGTACAGAATAGGCTGTCTCCGAGATGGTGTGTATGGATTCTCCAGTACACTCATTCACGTCTCTCTCACGTCTCTCTCACGTCTCCCTCACGTCTCTCTCACGTCTTAGCCCTGCTGTCTGTGGTACACTGTAGAGACTAGGCAGACCTTCTCCCCAGTCGTGACGCGTCCTCTCTTCACATCACCTGCTGGCTCTTTGCTTGTTTGCCTGTTCCTACAGTTAAACCTGGTTTTCTTCTTCACCAGATGTGGTGTTCTTCATCTACCTCTACCAGAGGTGGATATACAGAGTGGACCCCAACCGCGTCAACGAGTTTGGCACCAGCGGGATGGACCGCAACGAAGAGACCTCGGCCCAGGTGGCGGCGGGAGAGGCAGCCGCCGTCACACACAAACCAGAGGGCGAGAAGAAAAACGATTAACCTGCTTCTCTGCCCTCTCGTCGGTCGGAGGTGTGCTCGAACATCTCCGAGGCTGAGTTTATGTCTAATAGTCAGGGAAGGGAACTGGAAAAATGGTATTCTGTAAAGGACACTTCGAGAAATTTCAGTTCGACTTTCCTCTTTTTGTATGGGATCTGCAGAAACAAAAACCCATTTAATGTAAACTTGCTAATATTGTCTCCCGTATATTGCAGTCAAGGTGAAGTAAAAAAAAAAAAAATGTGGTGTACTGTATTGTGTATTTCTGGATTGGTTAACACTGCTGGGGGGGGGGGGGGTGGAGAAAAGAGAGTAACTTTAGTGTGGCTGGGCTATTGCAGTACATATTTCAATATTTTAGAAGATGGGAGACAAACGAAAGCCAAGTTCAAGCTTGCTTCTTCTTTTTCTTTTCCTCTGCGGATTCCATCTTTCTTTTTGGTTTTCCTCATTCCATGTGTGAGCTCTGTGTACCAGAGAGTGGTGCCGCCGAACGTGTGCTAACATCACCCACAGGACCCTCGAGTGTTGCCGAACGTGTGCCAACTCCAACCACAGGACACACGAGTGCTGCCGAACCTGTGCTACCACCACCCACAGGACACTGGGACTTCCCAGGGCTTATTTCTGTTGTTTTATTTTTGTTGTTTTTTTTTTTAATTGTTGATGTTCCAAACTTGAACAAAAAACAGCCTTGTAGGTATTAATATAATGAAATATTAATATTATTGGTGATTGATCATACAGTTTTTTAGCCTTTTTTGTGGGGGGGGGGGGTTACATTCTACAACTGTACAGTCTCTGCTTGTAAAACTTTGTCCAGATTGTCAGACTGTCTAGCAGTAGCTTCAATGCCGGTCTTCTGGCCGCAGACTCTGGCCCCGCCCTCTCCAGACATCCCACTGCATCTACACTTAAAAGCAGGCCCATTTGTCATGTTCAGTACAGCTGCTCAGTCTGCTGAATGAAAGGCTTAGGGTTGTGTTGTGTGAGTGCTGGTGGGGCAAAAAGCCTAGTTTATCCCTTTGTTTGGCCGAAATTCTGAATTGACTGGGCTTTTTTTTTTGGTACATTAAAATTTGATTCACTAATGTTTATAGTAAAGTGTAAGTGCAGTTTAAATATTTTATGCAGAATTCGTTTTTTTTTTTTTTTAAAGAAATTGTTTCTTAATGAAAGTTGTTGAAACGGGAATAGAATTGCTAATGGAAGTAGCTGGAGATTTTTAAAATGACTAACAATATAATTTTCTCGTGTTACTAATGCTGTGCTAGGTTAAATTCATACGTAAGGTATCGGAATTGACTTGATTTCTGCACTGAAATGATTTTATGTCCAGAGTGCTCTTAGCTTAAGCAGTTTTTGTATTCGATGAAAAAGGCTGTAACTGGGCATAGACACTGGTTGGTGCAGTAATGTCCTATGTCCGTAGGAGGGCGCTGGAGCACATGAGATTCAGTTATTTCCCGAGTGATGTCCCACCAATCTTGACCTGAAGAGAGTACATAACACTAGACTGCACAGTGTACTGTAGTACACACTTGTTTTCTGAATACATGGAAAACTACTTTCGCATCTGGTTGTATAAAAGGGCGAAATTGCTAAGAGCCATCGTATAAAGAATATTTTAACTAACCTGAACACATGTCTTATACTTTACCACAAATAATAACCAGTACATTTGTTTACGAGAAGAAATATTTAATTGAGTCCGTTTGAAAAATTAAAAATGTACGCATATGTAAGCATAGTTATTTTCATGTCACTTATTTACAAATACAAACAAAAGGGCTCATTGCGAAAACATCGTACGATCAAGTTAAAACAATCAAGTTCAACATCTTGGATAGCTCCATTAGGAGCTGGCTCGCGGTCGGCCGGAGGCACGGTTCTGCACTCCAGCACCGACTGACTAATTCCTTGCAGGAACGTCCCTGGGCTGACTGATTAAACACTTCCCTTGTGAGGTCTGGTCGTAGATTATAGGCAACGACGGCGTAAAGAACGTGTTGTCTGTCACCTTCGTATGGGAGCTCGCGGGTGAGAAGTTGCCAAAGTGTGATTCCAAAAGAATAGATGTCCACGAGAGGAGTTATTTTTTCGCCTTTCAGAAGCTCGGGAGCTCGGTGGGTGTACGTTCCGCCAATTTCATTCAAATGAATCGAGGCGTCGTGTTGAAGTTCAATTTTCATTGAGCATCCAAAGTCTGCTAGTTTACACACACCGTCCTCCGAGACGAGCACGTTTGCTGGCTTTAAATCAAGGTGGACTACGTTATGTGCATGCAAGTGCTGCAGCGCGCACGCGATGTCCATGGAGTAGCGCACGCACCGGTCCGTGTCTAAAGGTTCAGTGTCTCTGTAGATGACCTGTTGCAAGTTAAGACTGCCTGCAAACTCCATTATGATCGTACCGATACTATCACTGATCACTTGATCTATCGGTGAGTACGTAGTCGCTGCAATTACGCGAACCAGATTTTTATGCCTTAGATGTGCGGAATTAAGTTCAGCCCAAAAACTCTGGCGCGAGGCCAGTTTGTTTTTTGAGCATTTCACTCTCTTCACCGCAACCGTCTCACCAAAATACCTGGCTTTGAAGACAAAGCCGAATCCACCGGAACCGATTGGTTCCAGACTCTGGAGCTCACGCCAGTTTACTACGGAGGACCAGAGTCTCTGAGCGATCTTCCCATGAAAAGAATTGGCAGGGACACGAAGACTCGATTCCCATACACACTTGGTCAGTGGACTGCTGCACGCTCCAAACTTTAGGCCGATGTCCCTCCGGAGTATCCGAGTCACGGGGATAGGAGACGGCATTGTAGCAACGCATGGACACGATGGATGCACCACAGTGTTTCAATCATTTTGGATTTGCCTCGCTGAGGTGAGGCCACGTGATTGCTTTTGTGCGTGTCATATGACTACTAACCACAACATGGAAAATATTTCTAATGACTCTTTATAGCTAGAGCTATTGTCATTACAGTGTAGTCGGAAGATTCTAGTTGTACATACCTTTAGAAAGCTAGCTACAAACAAAGTGATGTCATGGAACAACGTAAGACTTAACGCTAGGATTGATGACCGATTTTTCAACATCGGCGCTCTTACATTAGCATATCGACAACTGGCTATTTAGGATTAAGCCTATGTAAAATAAACGTAAATGCTACGTTTACATATAACGACACTAGGCAATTTGGAGAGAAGTACCGATGTAAAAAGCCTTATTTAAATTTGTACTTCACTAGGTAAGTAAAAAAAATCTATATTGTATTAAAATTGCTAATAAGGACTTTCATTACTACATGCTTCAGTCCCATGTTTATAAGTCGGACCAACGCACGCACTATAAACTCACCTGTTTTGAGTGTGCGTTGATATGGCGACGATTTGGGGCTTTCCCCGATAGTGACGTAGGGGGGTTTCCAGTCGGTCGAGTTTAAGCGTTTTGAAGTGAAACAAATCGAGTAGAAAACGTGAGGGAGAGGTAAGGCGGTAAAGCAGAAGTAAAAAAGATCTCAATGTAGTTCATTTGTGTTCTTTAAACACGTATCCAACATCGCTTAAGAATCAACAGGACAAACACCCGGAAATGAGCTCATAGCACTTTATGCCGTCAGAGAAGTTTTACACAAAAGTTCGACGCCGTAACGTGAAAGAGGCATACGAAAATCAGCATTTCCCCATCTACTTCTGTTTGCCATGAGAATTATGAACGCATCTCTGCATAACGGCGCTGTTGGCACTGGAGGTAAGCTATACATTTCTTGTCGGCTTAATCGTCTCGGCTCTAGTTATCCGACTTTAAATGGTGTAGGCCATGAAAACGCATCATGCAAAGACTGCAATAGCAACGCGAGAATGAGGGGTTCGTGATAGTTACATTTTTCTTAGTATTGAGGAAGACAGGATTCGTTGAATGTCGCATCGATTCAAAATTTCAAAACAGCAGTTTAAAACGGTGCTCGATGTGGGGTTTTGAGATGGTAAGCGAACGTCATTATACGCTAAAATGTAATGCTTCGTACTATTATTTCCTTAAATTTTAGTACACAACAAATTAAAGACCAAACTATGTCATATTTTCATAGATCATTAAGATCGTGTAATGAAATGAAGTGTGTTGAGATGATACCATCAATAGCATCTCTGTAGTACTTTCAGTTTCACTTTATAGGCATATGTGTTTGGATGCGTGGATGTAATTCATCTTTGGCTTTTGTATTCCCCACCCACAGCTCTCGACGACCTTGGTGAGTATTCTCATTAAGTCTCATTACATTGTTCACTATATAGAATAATATATATTATTCATATGTACTATATATGTGCTATATTATATAATATATGTGTGTGTGTGTGTATGTATGTATGTATGTGTATATATATATATATATATATATATATATATATATATATTTTAGGATTGGTGGTTAAACATGCTCATTTTGATAACCTTTCATTTTGGTAATGTAAAGCCTATTTTGTTGTTGGTTTTAGAAATTATAAATGAGTTTCTTGTGGAAAGTGCAGCGAAGGAATTCATGCTTCCCGGTCCTCCAGTTCCTCCTGTGGATTCTGACATCCTGCCTGCCAGCCCCCCATCTGTGGGCAGTTGTAGTGGTCCAGTGCTTGTCTCCAGGGGAACCGCTTCCCAGGTGAGTAGAACCAGCACTGTGTTTACCTGAAATGCTAAAATAGAATAGAAAGGTCTTTATTGCCCTTTGCACAAGTACAGAGTAGTACAGGCACATTGGAAGTCTGTTTGCAGTCACTCCCTGTATCAACATTTGCATAGTTTCAAATAATAAAAGTGAATACAGGAATAAAAAATGGAGCAATTAAGAAATAAGATAAATAAATACAATAAAAGATAATACTATATATACAAAGTAGAATAAGAGTTTTGCACATTCAGTGATTGACAGGATATATATATATATATATATGTGTGTGTGTGTGTGTGTGTGTGTGTGTGTGTGTGTGTGTGTGTGTATACACCACACACAGGGTTTCCATATAGGGTACAGGAGAAAATATCATTGCATTTTCAGGTTCTCCTTTCCAGAATTTCTTTCTTTCTCTCACTCTCTGTATAATTTTATTTAATAGATGTGATTCAAAGAACCAAGATTATTATTATTATTTTGGCTGCATTCTTTTAGCCATTGTTTTTGTATAATCTCTTATTTGTTAGGTTACATTGTTGCTGTCATTTCATCTTAATATTCTTTTCTTCTCTCACTGTAATGCAGTAACACAGTAACTACAAAAAATGAATGAACAGTTTAGCTGGGTGGCTTGTAGCTAGCTAACAGCAATGGTTGCAGTGCTGGAGTATATCAGAAAGCAGTCACTGCAACCTAAGGCAGTCATAGTAGATCCAAATTGATCCCACTTCAAGTGATCCTGCTTTAGGCCGAGACTATCAACAGAGATTATCGAGACAGCCTACATTATCAACATACAGATGCAGAAATGCTTACATAAATACATAAAGAAATATAGAAATGCTTATATAAATAAAATGTTTGAATAAATGTTTGAATTAATAAATAAATGTAGAAATGCAGCAATAGGCCAAATAAGACTTTGCCTTTGATTTTGTGACCAAAATTGATCGTTTTTTTTATTCATGTATTTATGCATTTATTAATTTAGAATCGCCATATTTCATCATACGTTAAATAAACTAGATTTATTACCCACACACACTTTTGCTGAATTGCTACTGTTTGCAAGATTATAAAATAGTTTTTATGTACAAGTTTTGAACAGACTCTTTTCTTTCTCTAGATTTTTTTCTGTCACATTTTTATACCCAGAGCAAGGTTAATTAGCATTATAGAATTTTTACATCTCTGCCCTGAGCTGCTTGAAGACATGCTGTGGATTATGAGCAGTTATAAATGCTTATAATGCAGAGTTAAGAGGGACCTTTGAGCTAAGCCCTCAGTGAAAAGTCTTTGTGCACTTTGTGCTTCATTGGAAAAGGACTGGCTCTTTGGTCAAAGTAAACTGAATTATTTAAACTGTTAAAGCTGGGTTTTTTTTAATTTGTTTGTTTTTTTTGTTTTTAGTTTTGTTAATTTAGGCATCCAGTGTGTTCGGAGGAAGGAATTAGACGCCTAGATTTATTACCCAGCCATACTTTTTTCAACAGCTTAAAAAACAGGAAGCTAAAAACAGTTGTTTAGGTAAAGGTCTAATATATGGTAGAGGGCAGATTTGTCTTGGAGGCGTTTTTGAAAAGTCAATTCAAGAGAGAAATATGAGAAACCCAACGCTTAGTCGGTGATATCTTCCCTTCTATGTGCCTCTCTGGGTATAAACGACACACACGCCACGGCCCCTCCTCCCTCCGCTCTCATTGGCTGATATTCCTTCTGTCTTGGTTTCCTGTTTCTTCACCATGCTCTGCTGGACCGTTGTTGGCGCTTCTTTGTGCAGCTGATCCTCGCCTGTCCTCATACAAGCCTAGGCGCTCTCCTTCACGGCTCTGTTGCTGCAATCTTAACTGTCCGCTTCTGAAAGGCTGTTGCTTTTCGTATTGTTTGAATTTCCTTCTTTGTCTGTTGTTTGTCGACTTCACGGCGTTAGCCAATTGTTTATTTTTCTCTCTCTACCGCCCCCTTCTGTTTCCGTGTTTTGCCGTAATTTTCTCTTTAGAAAGTTATCTGGTAGACTGAGGAATTTTACGACAAAGCATGGTTTGTTTTTTCTTAACGGATCTACAGGAAGTCTGCTAAGTATGTCAGGGCCAAAACTATTGCTTTTAGCTATTATACTAGATCACCTTATTGTTAAGAAAAAACTAAATCCATGAGTATTTTCATTTTTAAGTAAGAGCTGCATTTTTTTGTAAAGTGGTTTAGCCTAAAGTGGTTTAGCCTGGCAAAGGTTATCCCAGGTCACATACTAGTAGATGTACTGTGATTGTATCCATTTGGTATTTAAATAATTTAGTCTTGATTGTAAATATGTTTTGAAAATCCAGCATTGAATTAATTTTCTTGAACTTCTGTCCCTCTTTCTTCCCTTCTCTCTGTACCCCCCTCTCTCCCTCCACCCAGCGCCCTGCCCTGTTTGATACAGCACCCCCTGCTGGTTGTAGAGTTATGGCGGAGGTACCTTCCACGCGCAGCTCCAAGCTCATGGGGCAGCGGCGGGGGCTGGCGGCAGCGGGTGTGGGGCGGAGTCTGCGAACTGAGCAGATGGGCACGGAACAGCTGGAGCGGCTCTTGGAGAAGCCCGAGCTGGTGGTGGCGGAACAGCCCAAAGAGCGTGGCATGAGGTTCCGCTACGAGTGTGAGGGACGCTCGGCTGGCAGCATCCTGGGAGCCTCCAGCACTGACGTCAGCAAGACGCTGCCCGCCATCGAAGTGAGTCTGGCCAAGCTCCGCCCCCAGGCGCCAGCTCTGTGTCAGTGCTGCGTTAGTGTGAATCGTTAATTTAATTATTTGATTTATGTAGTGCTTTGTACTTTATAATATATATGGTCTGTTAGCCAGGACTGGAATTGTAACCTTAATGGTTCTTATTTCCTAGGCAACTTTGCTAATTCATGGATGGATTTAATTTGATGCAAGAATCTGACTGTTTGCTTTAATCATAGAAGTGAATCATTTCGGTCCAGCTGGCTTTCCTACACTGTTATTGTGGTTTTTTCTGTAACTGTGTCTGGAATGTACCGGCTACCCCAAGTTATAAGTGGGGGGGGTTTCCCCTGTTTAGGTTTGAGGGGTTGGTTTGTTTTATGTGTGTGCTGGCCTAGGGTGTCAAAAAAATAATCACACCATAAAAGGTGTGGTCTGAAAGGAAATTACCATTCACAAAGTGAACGGTTACATTTTCCACTTTGAAGGGATAAATATATCACATTTAAGAGCATTATGTCATTTCTTGGTCGGTCCTAGAAATGAGTCTTAGAAGTCTGTATTTTATCTTTTGTTGTAGCTCCAAGGACCAGTTGAGGGAATTAAAAGTGTGACAGTCACGGTGTCTCTGGTGACCAAGGACATCCCTTACCGTCCACACCCCCACTGCCTGGTTGGAAAAGACTGTTCTGATGGCATTTGTGTGGTTTCTTTGAACCCCCAAATGACACGCCGTCACAGGTAATACTCACACGTCGTCGCGGGTAATACTCTCGCAGTCATAGGTAATACTCATGCCGTCGCGGGTAATACTCGCGCAGTCATGGGTATACTCGCACACTTTTGCTGAATTGCTACTGTTTGCAAGATTATAAAATAGTTTTTATGTACAAGTTTTGAACAGACTCTTTTCTTTCTCTAGATTTTTTTCTGTCACATTTTTATACCCAGAGCAAGGTTAATTAGCATTATAGAATTTTTACATCTCTGCCCTGAGCTGCTTGAAGACATGCTGTGGATTATGAGCAGTTATAAATGCTTATAATGCAGAGTTAAGAGGGACCTTTGAGCTAAGCCCTCAGTGAAAAGTCTTTGTGCACTTTGTGCTTCATTGGAAAAGGACTGGCTCTTTGGTCAAAGTAAACTGAATTATTTAAACTGTTAAAGCTGGGTTTTTTTTAATTTGTTCGTTTTTTTGTTTTTAGTTTTGTTAATTTAGGCATCCAGTGTGTTCGGAGGAAGGAATTAGACGCCTCGCTGAAGAAAAGGAGGAATAAAAATATTGATCCTTTCAACAGTAAGCTCCAAATCCCCTCAAGCATGTTTTTCAAATGTAACCATAGTGTAGTGTAAGCTCTCGTGTGGTCTAATCTAGTGTAAAACAACTATAGTGTAGTGTCACTTTTGTTGTAGACCCTCTAATCTCAGTCTGTACTTCTAAGTTTTCATAACCACATGCAGGAGCATAACAGTATATGCAGACTGAGCAATGGTGGCTAAGGACGTCTGTGATACATATTTGTTCAATCCCTCTCTTCCTCTCTTTCCGTCACTGCAGCTGGTCACTCAAAGAGCATTGAAGACATGGACATGAATGTAGTGCGTCTGTGTTTCCAGTGTGAGCTGGAGAGAGAGGATGGTGAAGTGGTCCAGCTTGGCCCCCTGGTGTCCAACCCCATCTACGACAAGAGTAAGACCCTCCCATGTTACTGTATGAACAGTGTCTCCTTTGGTAAAACATCAGCTTTAAAGATACTAAGATGCTGTGTGGGTGTGTGAGCAGAAGCTACAACGACTGCAGAGCTCAAGATAAACAGGCTAAACGTTGTCCGAGGTTCCTGTGCGGGAAAAACTGAGGTCTACATGCTCTGTGACAAGGTGCAAAAAGGTGAGACTGATGTCTACGCCAGAAGACAAACGTACAGCACACAACTGCTTCACCAGCCAACAAATGTTTAACAAACACAAGTCCCAAACCAGCGGACAAACATACAGCTGACACAGATATTATGTAAAAACCTGCATCTCTGTGCTTTCTCATCAGTGAAGTTACAATAGTAAAATTATTGTTCTGCATCCATTACAGTACAAGGTTCAAGGTTAGATATGACCAGAATATTCAGAAAACAAAATAGATCATTTTTACAGGAGCAGTAAGTCATTTTTTCAATGATTCTTCATATTATGAAACAGCTGCTGGTCACCTCCATGTGGGGGACCTCCTTGTGGGGGCCCTGCTCTATGGAGCAGAAACTGGTTCATTTGAGGACTACAAAGCAATTTGATTCTTCATCTCATGTGAGCTGCACTTATTAGAAAAACACATAAAAATAAGTAATTTACATCAATTTTGTTCGCCACTTTTAGTGGTAAATATGACTTATTGCTTCTGATTTTTTTTTTAAAACAGCTGGGTATCAGAAATTGCTTCCAGGTTTTAAAGATTTAAAAATAAAAGTTGGATAGAATGTTCAGTGACCTCTGGACCACAGGGTAAATTATAAACCAAAGTTAAAGGAAGTTACAAGGGGAAATGTGAAATGATCTGTAGTACAGAGGGTTTTTTCGTAATGAACGTACTGATGCTCTAATTGCTTCATGTATGAGTTAAATGTAATATTGGCATATTGTCAAATTAATCTGTAAGATTGTCTATCTTGTACATTATGGTGTTTTTTAAAGAAATATTTGATAATCTAACAGAAGCAACTGTACCAACCCCAACTGCATTCTTGTAGAACTGGTTTCCTCCTGGCTAAAACCTCTTCACTTGTGTGTCTGTGTTTGTGTGATCGCATATGATGGCCCTACCACAGACGACATTGAGATCATCTTCAGCCTGGACGACTGGGAGGCCAAAGCTGAGTTTGCTCACACAGATGTCCATAGGCAGATCGCCATCGTCTTCAAGACCCCCCCGTACCAGGAGCAGGACGTTGCTGGAGAGGTGGAGGTCAACGTAAGCCTCCGTCGCATTTCTGACCGCATGTACAGTGAGCCTGTGAAGTTCACCTACCTGCCCCATAACCCAGGTGGGTAATGTCCTTACTCCTCTCCACTTCCCTCTCTACCCTGTCACCCTCCACCCTCTCAACACCTCTCCACTACACCCTCTCCAACCCCCTCTGAAGTTCAACAATCGAAACACCATCCATTACCTGAAGGTTAGGCTTTAAAATCCCCAGCTAAATCCAGCTTTTCAACAAAAAAACACTTTCACTTTCAGATCATCAATTTCACATTTATATCCCTAGTGTAGCTTTATGTTCATTTTCATGGGCTGTTACTATGGTGGTATTGTAGTAATAACAAGGCTAGTTGCTTAACTGCCGTTTAGTAAAGTCTGATCCAGGGTAATGCTGAGTATGCGGAAGCAGCCTGTGAAAACGGCTTGAAACTGAAAGTGACTAAGACGATTTATTTAATTTTTATTGGTAAGATCTTTAACGCTCAGCACAGGCCTTGTGCTTTTATCGGTGTTACCAGTGTTGCCACCTTTTTCCCTCTCCCTTTACCAAAGAGTGTAGAAGACAATCTGAGGTGAAGCTGCGGTTCAAATGGCTGAACAGTTCAGCTGAACAGTTCAGCCATTATTTAGCCATTATTCCACGCTCCTGCGTTTCTGGAGTGGGTTACGGTATCGACTCTGTGTGAGGGGCACCTGTTGTCTTTTGCAACGTCATGTAGACCTTCCATAGCTTGGAGTTTAGCAACACCTGCAGCATGTGTTCCTGCCAACCCTCTCTGACATGAACCAGCCACCAGAACGGCATCCCAGTAGCCAATCAGGTGCAGCGCTGCAGTGTCTTTGAGTTACTCGCTGTTGGAGAAAGCCATGTGATTCAAGTGTACTCTGGCACTGAAAGCATTTTTTTTCTTCGATATTTTGTCTGCAGATCCATATGAAGTCAAGCGTAAGAGGAAAATAAAATCGGACATCAAGGAGTGCATCAGCTGCCCGGGTAGGGGATTATCAGCGCCTATGCGCAAACTTCACACTCACCGTTTCCATGGTTTCATCAACATACCTTTTTACATTTTATTTTTTATTCTCCTCCAGACACAATGATCAACAAACCGGTTCAGTCTCACCAGTTTGATCATTTTGCCCCCCTGGACTGTGGCGCTCCATCAGCGCCTACTGTTACCTTGGACGAGATCCACTATGTGGAAGACGACCTCAAGCAGGAGGACAGCTGTGTCAGCTTGGACCTAGACACCATGGACAACATCTTCCACAGCATTAACAAGTGCCTGGGCACTCAGAACTTTCTCCAGCTTTTGAACAGCCAGGATTCCAATTCCAGTTTTTTGTTGGAGGGTACAGATTCAAACCTGAACCCTCTGGATGTGTGCCAGCCTCATGCGAACCTGGCCTCCTACAGTGACGCACACTTCAGCCAGATGGTGAGCCAGGGCTTGGTCTTGGACCGTGAGTCCCTGTCCCAAGACCTGCAGTACTTAAGTCAGGTCAAGACGGAAAACGAAGAAGACTCCTGAAGGCTTCTGCAGAAGCCCAGAAGAGTAGCAGCCCTTGTTTATCTGGTGGAAATCAGGACTGCAGGACCTGACAAGGACTGCAGGATCCAAACACGAAAGCACGCACACCTATGTAGATCTACACCAGATGCCTTATGTAATCCCTGAAGACTCCCAGAAAGAACACAGACTGACTGAGATCCCATCCAGATGGATCTCTCTGGCCTCCAGAGTGCCATGGTGTGTGTGTGTGTGTGTGTGTGTGTCTGGTTTAAGGGAGCAGAATGTCCCCTTAGGGACATTTTGGAAGAGTATGGTTAACTTCAGCTCAGCATCCGTCAGTAGTGGGCGGGGCTTGTGTGATGAGGCGCCGTACCCTGCAGGTACCTAAGGTGCGACTTGTAGCGATTAGTTGTTCATGCACTAAATGAAGGTGAACTGGTGGACCCTCAAATGCTCTTTCTGGACTCATCATGAAATAGGACGGTCGTTTGCTAACCGTACAGGCTTCATAGAATTGATCCATATAGTCAAGTACTCTGTGTGCAATGTAATGCATTTGCATCTCTTAGAGCTTGTTTTAGATACATCAGAACAGCTTTGCCACATGAATAAATAATGGCATGTTTTGTTTTGTTTTGGTTTTTTTGGCTTTTTAAACCTAATTATATATTTGAAGACCTGTAAATACCAAAAGCCAATTCAGCTTCTGTTTCTGGTCTGAAGTGTATATTTTGCAAGTTTAAGGATGTGGCCACACAAACTGTTAATGACTCTATAGCATGCAGCTCCATATGCAATATACTGCTTATAGAGTGTCAGGGCAACCTTAGACTTGAACTGTTTTTCTCCTTGGAAAATAATGTAAAGATATCTAAGCGTGTGCTCCATTAAAAACTTGTTGTTGTGTAAGTTTGAATTTTAATTCTACACATTTTGCAAAATGACAATTGATGAGCTTCCGGACATACTTCGTCAAAAGGATTTTTGCTGCATGAGCACTGAGTCATAATCTTTTTCTGAGTTTTCAGCACTGGTTTTTTTTTTCCCCCCACCCACAGATTCTACATCCTCATCCTTGTGCTTAATTTAGCCTGTGTGGCTCTCGTGATGGCGTTCAGGAAGCTGGCCACACAGCCACCACTCTTGTGCTGTTTTGCCAACCAGCTGGTTCAACCAGTTACTTCAGGTGCCAGTTCCTGTTAGTAGTGAGCTTAATACCTTCTCCATAGTTTTTTTTTTATCCCCTGTAAAATAAAAAAATGAATTGTTTTGGGTTTTTAAGACCCCCACGCTCAAAACTTTCATTTTTGGACAAGCAATTAATGATGGATAAAAACACAAGACTTCATCCAAATGTTAATTCTTTATAAATATTAAATGTGACCCATGGAGATGTATAGGGAGAAAGTCACAATGAGGGAAAACATTAGTCATAATTACAAGGTCCAAAGTTCTTCCCCTTTCTTTGTTCCTATTGGTGGACAGAGTAGTTGCACCAATTCAATCATGTTATTGTCTAGTTCTGAGGTGAAACTTGAAACTTGGCCCAAAGCCAGTAGGGAAACTCCACCATTGGTTAAGTGTTGAGTTGTGGTAAACCTACAGCATTTGGCACACAAGCAAAGCCGGTTGGTTTGTCATATCTCTGCTTGTCACAGCATTAAAATAAAGTGTGATAAGCCTGTACAGCTCTACATTACTTCAGAGAAAAGACATTCTGTATTAATCCAATCCAATCTTCAGCAAATAAATTCTCTTGTATAGAAACCACACTAGGCTAATCAGTTTAATTTTGACCTCCTGATCCTAACAGATAATAGTGGCAAATTATCCACACATCATAATAGAAGATAAAGCCATGTGCTTTACCTTGGAAGTCGGAGCTAGGAATGATGTCACACCCAAGTTGAATGTCCAGTAAAACATTCAGAAAACCAATATAGATACTTCTAGGAATCCTTTGTTTTGCTTAGAACTGCTGAACATTATTATAATGATGAACATTATGAAATGTTCAAAATAATAAACATGGAAATGTGGGGAAACACCAGGAACTGGGAGAAGAAACAAATAGAATGCAGAAGGTTAACACCACGGTCCTCCTAATGGTGATGAAGGCAAATGCGGCTGTGACCTCCAGGCTCGAGGAGCGGCTCCAACAAATCCCAGGAATTACATCATCAATCTCGGCCCAGAAGAGCACAACTGTCGCAGCAAAACCACCGTGAAGAACCCTCAAAATCACAAGCCTCTGGTATTAAGGCCTGACTGCAGGTTAAAGTAAAAAAAAAAAAAAGACCATCCACTAGAAGGATGAGAAGAGTTTGTGTGTTTTGGATTTAGCACAGGCCCACAATGGCAGCGTCACCTCATGTGCTCATACAGTGGAAAGGCTGACACCTGCTGGTGTGCAAGAGCATTATAATCAAGTAGCTGGTCATGGTTCAAGATGAATAAATAGCACAAAATGGAACGCACTGGGTATAAACTTTACATCTGTTAATTACTTTATTGTTTGTGTGGTAGTCTTTAGATATTTACAGGGCATCTGATGTATTGTAACTGCACTCAGTATAGATGTAAGAGTATGAAAGCCAGTATGAATACTTTTTTTCTACACATACATGCTGAAATTCCATTACTGCACTGATCCGTCAGGATTTCCTTTCTACGACTTGGGGTTCGGACAGTTTCTGGATGGTCAACTCCCTCATCAGGCTGTCCAGACATCTCTTGTACAATGGCTCAGGATCCTAGGTCACAACACAAACAAGTGAAGGCAAGGAAGGTTAAGTGAAAGAAAATGTTACAGAAAATCTCCACTGGACATGACGTGTCAAACCTTAGTCAGCGCAGTAAAAGCACAGGACTCATCGGGGGATTTGCCCTCTGGGGGTTTATTCTGTTTTTCTGTATTTGGTTATTAGAGTTAGGGAAGGGTAACTGAACGGATTGGACAGATAGCTGACGTGGTTTTTAAGGAAGAGACGTTTCACTGAGGTGGGTCTTGAAGCATCTCTTCTGCTTGCTGTGTGTGTGTCCATTACCTTGTGCTCCAGCAGTCTCTGCTTCTCCACCGCCTCCTCTAGACTCAGCCCCACCCACTCAGCCTCTTCAACTGGGATCTCAAACTGCTGGCTCACCACAACACAGAAGCCCATAAAGGTCAGCCATGCCCACAAGACAGTGTTTATAATCAGATCACACTCCAAAATCCATTATTATTTTAATCAATCATGAAGCTTCACAGCCATCACAGACCCTGAGTACCTTATACTTATTGTAAATCTTCTCCCTTTGAGTGGGATCATCTGGATAGAGCTGCGCGTCTTTCTTTGCCAACCGGAGAAGCATGGCACGTTTTAGGTCCATCCCAAATTTGGAGTTCAAGTCCTGCTTTGGGGTCTGAGCCCAAAACACACATAACAACATACGCATGTAAAATAATTAGTTCAGAAAGCAGCAAACGATTTTACACCCATTGCTCCAAGACACCTCTGGTGCATTCTTCTAATTAGCCAGAGTCATGATATGTACAAAGAAAATGACATCATCTACACCGTCACCGTAGCAATGTCTTTGATGACCTCATCAGTCATTACCTTGAGAATGTAAAAGTCAAAGCCATATGCAGCATCAATAAGATCCAGTGTACGAGACGTGACTGTGACGGTGAACTTCTGGTCGAGGATTTCACTGTACAGCTCTCTCCTGAAAAGCTGAGGCTTCCAGATCTTTTTCACTCTTGTACACATCTGTAGACAAACAGATAAACTAGCAGATATGTAGCAGATACAGCAGTGAAACAATAAACTGTGCTGCTGCTTTCCAAGGCTTGAACTTGTAATTTCCAGAAACACTCTACTCCCTTCACAACAACCCACCTTATCATTATTGGCGTATCTATATCCACGTATCCATCCTTCCCCGCCCCAGAGGCCGTCCTGCGACTCTGGAGGATAGTACACTGGAATAGGGACGTCCTGAACACGCTCTCGCTGCCCCGTTTTGGGGTTAGTCCTATATTTCACTCCCAGAGGTCTCCAGTGCACCGGGGTAGAAGGGTCTGTGTCCTGCAAATCCCTGAGATAGTGCTGCGGCAAACGTGCATAGATACCTTTTTTTAACTTCATGGCTTCCCAGAGTCGTGGCGGGTACTTATGTAAAGGCATCTTGTTTACGCTGGTGGACACAAGATTGTAAAGAAACAGATTAGCACGGTTGCTAAGAAGTTATATAGCTAACAAATTACAGCTTATTCTAGTAGTACAGGGCAACGAAATGCAGTTAGCGTCTACGAGATGTAGCACTTGTACTAGCACTTCTGGTTTATGCTAACTGCATTTCGTTCATAAAGACACAGATAAGCATGGATGCTAAGAAGGTATATGGCTGTTTTAACAGCAATAATGTAAACTCAAGCGACAGAGTCTATATAAATTACGTATATTTCGCTTGAATTTCTTCGTTATTCTTAGTTAGCCGACGTATTACTTGCTGTAAACAACAGACACGAGCTGTGAATCAGTTGGCAGATCGTAGCTAGCGTTAGTCAAATAAGATAGCTGGCTAGCATTAGCGAGTGAAGCTAGCTTGTTCATTTGTGCAGCATGATTGAAAAAATGTTGCCCAGTGGAACTACCAAAGTTACAGATTGTGTTCTTTAATAAGCATACCTGTTGAAACGTTATCGACGTTAAATGTTAGATAGTCTGGCGTTAACAGGTCAGATGCATTTCTAACATCCAGCTTGCAACACACATGTCACTCAAGGACATTCTCGGCCGTGTCCGGTGACGTATTAGCAGACTAGCCCTATGATTGGCTTTGCCAACAATTAAAACAGTGATTGGTTCATTGTTTGTCTGTACATCCGGTGAGGGAAATTCCACCCATCTCTAACAAAGAACTATATTGCAGCTAGAGTATGGGTAAAATGTATAATATGGTTTTAATTTGTGCTAAAATGTCTGACAGAAAGTAACTATGTTTTAGACAGTAATATTGCTCTTTGAGAGGACAACGGTGCTCTGCACGCACAACTTATGAACTTGAATGCCCAGGTAAACACCTTTAGGTTTACTCAACACCCAGCTTTCATTCAAAACCTGAAACCTATTCAACTTTATCATTTCCAGTTAAAACACGTACGTATAAAACACTTGGGTTCCATTCAGATCATGAAATCGTACTCAACATCTCTTCACATTCAACACTCACGTGTGCTCTTTAGCTGTGTTCTCTCGACTCCACAAACCTCTCAAGTGTCATGTCTGCTCTACGCCAATCAGAGATTTCTAGGAGCCGTTCCTAGAAATGTAGCCAGCATTAAGACCTGGCAAGAGGTCTGCCATAAAAACCATCCGCTTGTAACTGTCATTCTGTTGATTCTACCTCAAAATCACTATTGCCATATTTCAACAAATAAACACTTTATGTTTCCTGCACAAGTTTCATGACTGTGACACTATGAAGGTCCTCTGCACGAAACGTCAGGTTTCTTGGGAAACCTTGTGTACGTTTAAAAAAAGCGCTACTATCCTACTATAGTACACTGCAGTTAATCATCAGGAATATCTTCGGAGATATATAATAGTATTAAACTTTCAGTATTAAAAAATAACGGTGCATTTTTCTTTTGGTTCGCGTTACAAATACATTACAATAGACTGGGACAAGCACAACACGCGCATAAAATATCCATGCTGAACACAGGACATAAACGCTATTCATATATGCGTATGTTGACACTCACTGTCGTTTACAGTTTGTAGCAAGTTCTTTAAAGTGTTACTGCTTTGCAAAAAACATTATTTTAAAGTCACCACCTTTTGGTGGTCAGCAGTAAAAGCATCTGTGTTTTGTACTTCCCCCTCCCCCCGCCCCCTTCTCCCGTGAATTCGACACAACACCTGTATACGCCCTCTCTGTCGGACCGAGCGCTAAAACATTCCGCAGAAAAGATGCGTCTACTAGGGGAAACGGCGATACTCCTTCTACTAGGAATGAACAAAGATTAAATTAAAAGCAAATTAACTTGATGGCGATCTAACCAAATTGCAAAAACAACATCAACAACGGCGATTCATGGACATCGAACTGAATCGGGTTTCCTGACATCTGTTCCAAGGTATAACTTCCAAATCAACAGTTATCTGACTAGCTTGCTAACTTGCTGTCTTGACTAGCTAGTTAATGCTGTATTTTTTAAAAAATATTTTAAAAGATTTGTACGATTTGTTCGGTCAATCGCGCAACAGCACTTTCATAATTTAAATGTTTTCTGTGAAAAATGTGTTTTCGCGACACTCATACTAACGTGGCCAGTCAGTCTTTCTGCCACTCTTGGGCATAACTAGAGACCCTCTTTTAGAATAGAAATTCTAGGGTTAGCTAAATAATATGACAATCAAAATTAAGGAGGTACATTTTTTTCCTGCCTGTGTCTCATCAAAGAAACAACCTATTCTGTCATACAAATCTTGAACATATACGTTTGGCTGTCGAAACATCAGGCTGTATATATGAAGGCAACAATGTGTATACTTTTGAGGCCACAAAGAAGGCTCGCGTGGGAGCTTGCCTTCTTGTTTACGCTTGCGCAATGTATTTGAAAAATGAGCCAAAGAGCGTGCGCAATCGAGACTATGCTTGTGTTCTAAATAGCCTTCTATTCTGACATAACTTCTTGCAAGATGCTTGGGCTCCACGTCAGTGTGCTGTATGCAACCAAAACGATTTTTTTGCGGTATGTGAAAGATACCCGGATGACGTACTGCCATATTTGTTAGTGTAGGCCCTCTGGGAGCAAACACAACCAAACAAAGGAATACATTGTCTTATGAGGCAAAACATTTAGATTAGAGAATGAAAAAATCAACAAACTGTAAACCCAACACCTTGCCTCCAACATAGTGAGATCATCTTTTCATTTTCTTTCCTAAAGAGTGTTTAGGAGTATATTCCTAAAGAGTATGTTGACCAGTATTAGTTTATGGGGTCAAAGTGGCTGACATCAAATGTGTAGTTGTGTAGCTGAAGGTACTGGAGATACAGATCTGGTGATGGTGCTATAGTCATCAGCACAGACTCTCTTTCTAGCTGCTGCTGCAGTGTCTGTTATTTTATGGAAAACTGCTATTTTTTTTTTTTGCTTGGCACAGATACCATCTGTGATTGGTTTAGCCAGAGGGATAGCAGATGGTTGCCATGGTGCCACCCTAGGATTCACTGATGAGGCTGACATTCGGGATGGTATTTTGCTGTAATGGAGCTTGAGGAGTCTCTGTCGGTGACTGATAAAGTCATGGGCAGGAATATCAGTTTAGCTCAGAACTGGATCCTCCACCTCCGTATGTGATGCAATATTCTCTCACATGCCTTTGTGATGGATATCTTTCAGAACAAACAGTCGGGTGTCCATAGAAACCAGCGTGTACATTGGATGTCTCACTGTGCTGGTGCATAATGTTCAGCCGCTTTGACGCACTGAGTAAAGTGATCATTGGACGCGCTCACTTACGTATGTAGTAATACATTTATTAAGGCACTATAACTGTCTGTGTTAATACATTCAGTAAATTTAGCCTGCCCGTTTGAGGTTTGGTTAATTTATCGAGATATAGAGGAGACAATGTTGGCAGCATTTTGCTGAGAACATTTCTGTCTGAAAAAGAATGTTAAAAAACGAAAATTAATATAAACCATGCGTTTTCGGGAACAAGGTTTATTTTCTCCTTTAAGATGAATCATCGGACACTGATTATGACGTGTGTTTACGAGATCTTTAATTTACCTTCTCACATTATATAGTTGATTGTGTTTGGGCTACTTTCTCCTATGGTTTACTTTCCCTGACCCATTATTTTATTATTTTCATAAGCGGCGTAACTCCTCGACGTTATGGTGAGGTACCACATGTTGTAGTATCACATTTAACCACAAGAGGGACATGGAAACCTTACTGATATTTATTATTTTAACAGCGGATTGATGTTATATTGATTGTGAATCCAGAACTGTTGTTGTTGTGTACAATATATTAACGAAGGATATATTACAGGCAAGAATTGAAATACTTATATTTGATTGGTCGGTGAGCAACCTTATTTACTTTTTGAAAGATTCAATTTTAAGGTCTCTGCACCACATATCGTATTGTTTTCGCGGGGAATTCAAGATTGAAACTTGATATGTGGAGCGTTTACTTCTGTTTTTATGAAAATTGTGGCGAGTTGTACCACCGTAAACGTTATTTTTGATACCTTGAATGATTACCCTAGTCCTGCGAGCTAGTTGGTATCGCTTCTCGGCCTTTTAGCTAAGTGTAGTATGGTGTTTATGGTGTTTTTTAAGTATGTGGTTTTGTGATGCTTGGTGTCACCCAAGTTTTTGTCAACTTTTTTGAAGTTTGAATAAAGAAAAGAAAAAAAAATCTGTTCTTATCAATTTAATATCTGATACGTCCCCTACCCGGGGACCATATATTAAATTGATTTTTGGAACAGGGAGATGGAATAGGGGCTTGCTCCATCCACTCCACGCATCAACCCGGTATTGCAGTACTTCCGGGAACGGTGCACTCCCCTTTTCGTGGTATAAAGAAAGCCTTTCGTTTTGTGCATGTTGGTGGAAGCTTATGAAAGTTTGTTTTGTAATTGCGTACTTTATATGCGTATGTTTCTTTTTATTTGTTGATTTACATCTTTAATAAGCTCCCATATTTACGTTTTTTGATGTGAATTTCAGAGTTGCATGTTTTGCTGGCTACAGAAACTAAATGCAGGCGCGTTTAATTCATGATCTTGTAAAAGTAAACGAGTGTCCGTGTTACCCCCTGATATGGATGTGTAAAAGTAGATTTACAGCTAGGGTGGGTTTGATGGCAGTAAGAAAGTAGTCATTTGACATTGGGTTTTTATTTTATTTATTTTATTCGTATCTTATGTGTAAAGCTAACTTATCACGCAAATTACGGCATCTTTTTTGGCATGGTGTAATATCTTCCAACCAAGTGTTGCAAAGCCTGACATAAGAAGTGTTGCAAAAACATACCTTGACAACAAGTGATATTGGTCATTTCAGATTTTCTCTAGAAGCCATAGTCATATCATCATGCTATTTACTCACTGGACTGTTTTTTAGTCCAGTGTTGATCGGTGAAATTTGATCAAAAGTGTACTTGTGTGAGTGTAATTTATTTACATTTCGTATTCATATCTTTATGAAAGACCTTTGAATGCCTCTATAACTATTGGGGGGACTGAATAAAATGTAACATTTCTGAGTCTGACTAAAACCAAATAAATCAAACAAATGTCAAAAGCAGCATATGACTTTCTGTGCTTTTTATTGCATGTGTACACACATAGAAATACATATTATATTTTAATGTAATCTAACACTGGGAAAGTGAGTTGTACCTGGTGGTGGTAGCCAGAGATGTACAGGTGTCCGTCTTCTACTTACACACTCATCGAAGACACTTCATGTAGTACCTCCACATTCCAGCAGGGGGCAAGACAAAGACGCGACTACGAAAGAATGAGCGGTGGAGCTGACGGAGAGGGTTATCTGTGACCTTCCTGTGTGTGAAACTACATGTGGTCCGATTTAATCCCTCGATGCCACTGTTGTTCCTGTAGATTTGCACAGGGTTTGCACTGCCCTCTTTCAACTGCTCTCTTTGAACCAGTAGAATGGAGACTTAAGGGAAACCCTCTGTGTATTTTGTGAGGTCTTTGACCTGCTGGTTTACTTTCTCCCCCTTTATGTGTAGGTTTTCACCTTTGACCTGTGCCTGTCAAAAGGTTTACAGTCATATACATCAAGTTAGTACCATCGTCAGCAATATCACTGTGTTAATGAATAAAGAAACTGTACGAATGAATAATAAACACTGGTCATAGCAAGTATTTTTGCTCACATGCATATAAACAGGTCATTTATTTTAAGAATGCCATTAAAATGGTATAAAATGCAATATGGTTATGACTTCATGTAACCTACATCGTGGACATGTGTATTCTCATACATGCCAAATGGTCCCCCAGCATCCCGAAACCCAGCTGGTGCGGGGCCTTCCTCTGCTTGAAGCAGGTCAGTGCCCTGGCACAGCAGATCCTGTGAAGGGTTGGGCAGGAGCATTCCTGTTTTCCCCATAGCAAGGGGCCTCTCTGGTCGCCACTTGTATGGTCTGTTGACGAGTATGCAGGGGCATCCGGACTGATGGTGCATATTGCTGGGGTTTTCATCTTTGCAATTGACTGGGGTAATGAACTTGTTCCTACCAGCTCGTCTGAGTGAGCAGGAAGAGCGTTGGTGCTAATAACGTCAAAGTCATTGTTCTCATGGTCTTTTGTAATGAATTATCATGTAAAATAGCTCTGGATGAGAGCATCTGGCAAACACTATAGCTGTAATGGACTCACTTGGTGTTTTGAGTACATTGGTGGAGAGTGCTGCTCATCACACGGCTTAATCTCTCATAGTTATTCAGCTGGGATAAACTGTAGTTCTGGGCTAAGATTGGGTGTGTGTGAAAGCTGTAGCATGTGATTTACTTCATGATTGTGTGCCCTCGTGCCTGTGTATGTGTATATCACCCTAGGAGATACCACGCACATCAGGATAGAAATGTTTTAGTTCAGGATAAATGTGACCAGGTATAAAAAAAACCTATTTATTTACAGTGATGCTTCATTTAAATTAAATATGCACTAATTTGCATATTTCAAGATCAGAAATCTGAACTGTAGATAAAACAGTAGTCATGTTCAAAATTATTGTTTTACAGTCTAATTACCCATGTCTGGTCACACAAATTTCCCTCTTCCATTTAGTGTTTGTCTTTTCGGTTGGCCTCTCCATGTTTTATTTTATTTATTTTTTTGAGAACTGCATTTCCCAACAGCCCTCATGTACTAAGCAAGCAGGGCAAATTAATCCACTGATCAGTTCATTCAAACGCGTCTTACTGACCATCACTTGTACCAGAATGTTTGAGAGAAGATTATGTTTTAAACAGGAATGATACTTTGAAAGCACAATGTTGCTTTGCATGAAAAGCAATACTCCTTAGAGTCCACGAGATGACGCGCGCCATCCCGGTATTTATATGCTAGCGTACTACAACCCAGCTAAATTGCAATTGGATTCTAGTTTTCACTATAAAAACCTCTAAGAATTTACACCGCCCGAAAGGTGGAATTGAACCACTCTGCCGCTAAGCAGCTACAGGTTTGAAGCCTGCACCCCGGACCACCGAGGCTCATCCGGGCATTGTAACTCGTGTTGAAGCCGGAAATATATGTATCAGTATTTTAATATCTCTTACGTTCATGGTTAGGAAGGTAATATTTTCATAGAGTGTAGTATATACTATTCTTGTGGTTTTTTGTATAGGTTATAATATAGTTAGAATAATACAGTTTAAATAACAATAATACAATAAAAATGAGCACTATGCCTCGCAAAGCGTTATGGTCCAGTGTATACAAATAACCTGAAATTCATTGGTTCAAAATTGGGCGGATCCTATGTGACGTACCAGAAATGAGAACGGAGTTGTGCAATAGCAGAAATCCCGTCGATAGCTTTGACTATCAACAGATTTTATAATTTGATGAGAAAATAATCTAATAGTTTCCATGAAATAACAAACGCTGAATTATAAGTTCATTCTTAGAATCTCTGGCAACAAGAGTCCACAAGAATGAATTCATGTAATTCCAGACATTAAAATGAAAAACGTTATTATAATTTCACTGTTTTTTTTTCGATTTATGATCATGTTTGTTTCATGTCTGGCTCCTGACGGTCAATTAGCAGATTGTATACATGACCTTTAAAACTGTTAATTTATTTCACCCCGGGTGAGTAACAGTATCGGATTAGTTTATTACTCTTGATTTAGCATATAGCTTTGTCTCACTATGCTGTATAGCTAAAACTATGAGTATTCTTTCGTTTGTGCGTGCGCAGCACACCTGTCGACGACGACATGCTCATCAGCTATTGCTCTTTTACCGCTAGGCTGTGTAATAGGAGAGAAGAAATCACTACAACTGAAGAAATCACTACAGCTCAAGTGAGGCTGGAGGCAGGGCTTGTCCAAAATCCAGTTTTTGCAGTGATATGACATTACAGTGGTAAAACAAAGTATGGATATGCAAATGTATAGTCTAATATCCAAGTGAATAATTTTGAACAAGTAACATGAAACAGTAACATGTCATTAAGCATGTCGTTTCATAATATAAGAAATAGTACTGTTTTAAAATGAGTATGTCCATAGTCTACTAAAAAATATTACTGCTGCTCTCTCTGCCTTCACAAGTATAAAGAGGCCCTGTAAAATGTCTAAAGCGTACATCTTAGATATGTCATTTGTAAAGGGTGTGTATTAAGTGTGTAATATATAAAGTGTAAAGTGTGTATCTTAGGTGTCTAATATGACCAGCAACTGTATGATCACTAATTAGAAAACTGCACATTATTTGCTTTCAGCAGACCTTTCGGATTCACAACTATCTTGGAGATATAGCGCCATCTGTTGTACGCAGCCGTTCACAGCAGTGTTATAAATCCCTGTTAAAAATGTCCAGGGTAGAATTTATTTCAAAAATTGAATTGGCATGTGTATGAAACATTGCAAATGAACATTGCAAAACATCAAAGAAAGAGGGTAGGTAGGTAGATCACTTTATTTATCCCAGATGGAAATTCAAGATAAACATTCTCGTCTATTTGGTTACTTTGGTGAACATTATTGTTTATTCTGCTTAATAGCAAATTACGTTTACTTGCATTTTTCCCCAATCCGATTGAATTCACATAATTATATATGAATATTCATATATTCATATAATGAATTCTGATTATATATTAAGACTGGTGTGTTTATATACACAATCTACTCAACAATCTAATAAAAATCTGCTATTAATGTGCACGCACAGAGCACAACTTGGTGTTTACGCTCCCTTGACAACGAATATCACACGAGTCCAGACAGTTAGATGAGAAGCAGTATGTCACCCGAGTTTTTTTTATTTATTTATTTACTTTAAAGATTTTGGCTGACTCAGTACAACTTACTTCTTATATAACCTACTTAATAAAGAATATTACTCACCTCGTTCAGTCGCATAGTTTAGTAGATTAGTCTATACATGGACATATTTTCTTTTCCGCTTGAACTGTTAGTCGGATTATTAACGGTTTCTCCAACTGCGTGCACACGTAGCCAATGTTGAGAAGCTTCATCCCACTGCAGTACTCAAACAGACTGAAATGACTTCTTCGAGTCAGCTCGAGACCGAGATTATTCAGAAGTTTTCCTGTACATCTTCTGCAGTAGCAACGCTTGGAACATTTTCCACTACAGTACTTTCTTCTGAAATGCCACCATTTATCTAAAGCAAAATCGTTTCTGTTTGTGTGCTGTCCGACTCGATGAATGCTTTAAATGAATATGCCTCACACTGCTCCCTTTTACTCCACGATATAATTATTTCACCGACCATTTCAAACTTGATATAATTAAATAGACTGAACAATGACCACATTTGAAATGCATTTTGAATTTGATTCTTAAAAGTGCCAAGAATTATTAGTTTCATATGGGATGGTGAATAAATATGTTTCACATTATATGGCAAAATTATGCCAAAATAAAACCTCCACTATTGTTAGATGAAGAACAAACTCTGCTATTCTCTTCATTTTCTTCATGGGTGGTAAAACAAAATGCATTGAACACAAAAAATCAGAGCCATATCATCCTCATTAAAAGACATCTTTATTTTGCAAGGAAATAAATTATACAACTTAAAAAAAAAAAGAAAAAAAAAAAAAGAAAGAGACTGGAGTAGAGCAGTTGGCCCCGACTGCATGCTACACGCTCACTCAAGGCCGCCCCTGAACCCCACTGCAGAGAGTGGCACACATTCACTAGATATATTCAGTGTGGGATTTAAAAACCCAATTCTTCAAGTTTACAGATTTTAGGTCTGCACATCCTAAAGTATATTTAGACAAATCCTAGGCAGAGTAAATGCACACTTAATAATTAAATTAATATTTTTATTTATGCAAGAGGTGGTGTTCCACACGAAGCACACTCAACTTCAACTTCTTGCTCTCATTTTTCTACAGAAAGAAATGGAAAAATAAACCAAAACAAACAAACAAACAAAAAAATATGCAGAAACTTGCTTAGAAATTAACACTGGAAATTGTTCAGTCACACCCTATTCAACCTCTGAGACAGTTTTCAACACAAGAGACAAATACTGATTATATGCTTATACTACAACACAGATGCTATGTGTAAATAAAGTAACAGTTTGCAGAAAAGTACATGACGGTGCCCAGAAGAGAAGCGCACATACTCCAGCACAAGGGTGTTAAACTAGTGTCAGGTGTGTGAATATGAATGTTTCTGAGAACCAAAATTTTAAATTTGCAGGAAGAAAGGAAGAGTCTCCCGCAGGATGACAGACAGAGAGATGAGAATGTAAACCGTAAAGTCCGATACACAGGACAACAGACAGAGAGGAGATGAGAATGTAAACCGTAAAGTCTGATTCATCAAAAAGATAGGAACTGGAATTGTATTCCAGTTCAGTTTGAAACTCAAATGGACGGAGATGGGACATCCTTGGATTGAAATATGCTGTGTTCCCCATGTGCTAATCATGTTGATACTTTTTCACAAAAAAACTTAAAGGCACTGCAAAGACAGTATGCAATCTAAACCAGCGCAGAGCCATATTGCGAGAGACACGTGAACGGAAGAAAATTGTAGTGAAGGTTAGAATACGTACTGGCAACTTCCTGCATACACAGTAATATTCTTGTTTGATTATGTTTGCCTGCCTGATTATTGCTCTGTTCGTTGTTAATGCATTTTCACCACAGTGTGAAACTGGTAATGTTATAATTAAAAACAAACAAAAAAACCTTAAATTTCCATTGCTTCATTTGGTAATTTATACTAATCTAAATCGTTCTTCACAACATTCTCTTGAATGTAAACATTTAAATAATCTATGCCAAAATTCAACAGTGAAAAGAACTGTGCTTCAAAAATATTAAAGACCAGTTAAAAAAAAAATGGAACAAGTACTGAAAATCTCATCTGCAATGTTTAAATTTAAAAGGCAAATGTGTGTAATGCGAACAGCACACCCATGTGTTCTGTTAAAGGACTACTGAATAACTACTGAATAACTACTGACGCCGACATGCACGCACTTGAATTATGCATACACTGGACAACCAAATTTTCATTGGTCTCCCTGTGCAAGATCACATTAGCTTTGAAGGCTGTGAAATCTGGCTGCAGGGATTCCCTGTGTGGTCTGTGCACTCTGTGAAACTGGCCCAAACTGCCACCAGAGGACAACCAGCAAGGCATTTGTCTAAACTACTATTAGACTGGCTGTAGTGACACAGTAATTAATTATTGACTTGCTAAATGAATATAAACCAACATCTCACTTAAGCCTGTATGGAAAACTCAGTTTTGTAGAGGCAGAGGATATTCCAATATGAAATCTTACATATTCATAGCATGCTGCATGGATTTTACATAGGGGAAGGTGACTAGATCATTGTTGGTAATTAATGACTGCTGACCACATCAGGGAAAACAGAATGGTTGCGTTTCCTAAAGATGAGATGCAAAACTGTTAACAGATATCAGACAGGTAGTCTCAATATTTCGATGTATTTTCCCCCCCCCACACTGTTACCATAAGCCAAACGCCGTCCTAAAATAGACGAAGACGAGTCAAGACAAACCTGCGTTCACCCGTTTCTGCGAGAAGCCGTGCGTCTCGCCCGGTCTCCAGCTGCTGGAAGACCTTCTCGACAAGCTGCACAAACAACCAACTTCGCACTTCTGAGTAAAATTCACTGCTAAACATCTAAACTAAATCGTTCTAGCATGTCATTACAGTGGGGATGGGGGGGTCGTCATCTTACATCAATTTAATGAAGACAAATTTTGTTCTTACCCCAAACACAGTTGATCAGCCAAGAGACGTTTAGTATCTAAACTTTGCTTTTTCAGTTCGGAAGAGAAGTCACAAGCCCAACATGGATAACAGGTACAGGAGGCCCTTCCTGAGGCCCAAAACCTGCTACACACCGCAATAATGATAATGTACCACTGGTCAATATCGACCTGCCCTTAGCACTCATCTTATGCGAATGCAGTGAATGAACGAAAACCAGCTACAGAACGAGCGCAGACCTGCGCCGTGTGGGATCGATCACAACGTGTAGCAAACGCGCGAAACGTGAAACTGCGACGTGTTTAAGCTCACGTGCACCGCGGCGTTCTGCGATATAACCCCTTAAAAATGCTAATCGCTACGATAAACTTTAACAAACGACAGATAGCAACGCTACTCAACACCCACCAGTCAGCACTGCAAACTTCAGGATCACAGTCGTTTAGGTGCCCTAAACCACACTCAGGTGCCAGTAAGATATAGTTACTACGTACAAAATGCCATAGGTCCATTAGAACAACCCAGACAAAAGTATGTTGTACAGATAAAAAAACAATAGTATCTGCCATCCTGAAGCCTGAATTTTGTTCATACTTTGTCCAATTTTATAGCTGACTGTAGGCTGCGTCAGAAACCACACAAGTTTGTTTGGGATTATTTAAAAACTTGACATATCAAGGTGTGGGTTGATTTTGGCATGCAGTAAAAGCACTGATCTGTTAGGTAACTCATTAGCCTCGTTGTACCAGTGCAAATCTAAATGTAGGAAACCCCAGACACTTGGCTGATTAACTACCTTTGGGGTAAGGAGAAAACTGCAAGTTAATTCTGGGCAAGTATTTCCCCCCACCACCAAGCTATTACTGTAAAGAGTACATCAGTGTGCAAAATGAAACCTGTTGAACTGTTGGAAGGCTTTTCTGATCAATAGATCAGCTTCAAAGGCAAATATTTCAGGAGGAAAACAAGCTGTAGCAAAAACCTGCTCCAGTTTCATGTGATGTAGGGCAATACCCTCCCCCCCCTCCCAAATACGTCAGAGGGAACCGATCCTAGACAAGGGAGATAAAGGGGAAATATGCCACAAATATTCTCTATATCTTTGGCAGTATATGATTAGTGAAGGTGGTAAACACTTCAAGAAGGAAAAAAAAAAGATATTCGAATAACATTCTGGGAACAGCAGTGCAATACGTTTCAGAAATAAATTTGGCCTGCCCACTTTGCCCAATGTCTATACAGGAAAGACTGGACAGGTCATGACGAATATACTCAACCTTTTCCTCAACTCCAATGACCACTGTTTGCTTCAAGAGGCTGAATGCTGAAAGAACAGGAGAATCAGTCTCTCCTGGGCAAGGCAGAACAGAGCAGTGAGCATCTCCACTTTCATGTGAGGCTGGTAAACTTCACATGGCCTTTTATAATTTGCCTCCACTCAAGAATGAACATCAATGCACAGCAAAAAAAAATAAAAAAAAAAATAATAATAATAATAATTAAAAAAAAAAAAAAACAACCAAAACAAACAAAATCTAAAGTGACCTTACTGGCTTGTAATACAATACTAAGACAACCACAATCCAATACATCCAACACACCTACTAAACACTCACCCTCCACCTAAATCAGGAGTGGGGGCAGAGATACATGACACATGGAAGGTCAGAGAGAAGAAACTGCAGTTATGGGTCAGAGCAAAGTGAAGGCAGTGCCTGTGATACCAGGATGGGCATCCTGCAGCTTTAACACAACGTGTGTATCAGTGACCTTGGGAAGAAGGAGGGAAATAAAACAGCGGCAAGAGATGAGAGAAACAAAGCCATGCTGACATAGAGTGTGTTAAGAGCTGGTGCTCCAGTCCTCCGTCCCAGTGTGGGGCGACTCCTCCGCTGCAGGAGTGGACGGCCTGTGGGAGGACAGTGGGCGGAGCTCCCTGGAGGAGCACCACGGTGACCGGGTGCAGCACCGAGGCCCGAGCCAGGGAGGCGGAGAGCCAGGGAGGTCCAATCAGATGGCTGAGGGGTGGGGTTTGTGGTAAACGCATGATCGCAGCACACACAAACGCATCCTTGAATGACTAGAACATTCCCACTGACGGCATGCTGTCGGAGATGTGGACACCCACAAAGAAAAAAAAAACCAAACCAAAACAAAAAAGAAAAAACAAACCAATGCAAACCACCCACCATGCATACTGACTACCAGTTGGCAAAAATAGAGTCCATTTTGTCTGTTTTTTTTTTTTTTAAATCTCCTATCCTCTTATCGTGTTTCTTTACTGTAAGGTGAGGCAGGAGATTATTCTTTTTCTTCTTTTTTTTTTTTTCCTCGGTGAGCTATTCTGGTGTGAGACAGTCAGTCGTAAAACAAGCCCATCCCTCCATGAGAAGGTGGGTGTCCGGCGTGGTTCCTCCGCGACTCCAGTATCCCTCCCTCCTTCTCCCTCCGCAGGCTCTCTCCCTTCCTCTTCATCAGCACAAACAAAAGCGTCTCCAGCACTAACCGCAGCTCTACGCCATGTAAATGAAGGTGTTGATGTCCGACTCGTCTCGCTTGATGTACTTGTGCTCAATAAGCCACTCTATTTGCTCCTTGATCATCTTCTTCTGAGGAAGGAACATGTTCTTCAGGATCTCGACCAGCTCCGTCTGCAGCTGAGCATTAGTGATCTTCTTTCGCATCTTCATGATCTGAATGATGGCCTCCTAGAAGATGAGCAGAAAGCACAAGAGGGAAAAAAAAAAAAAAAGCCTTTCTGTATTTGTTACCAACTAAAAATCTGCAGTCACATATTACATGAAGTAACTTGTTCCACCAGCTTCTTTCAAAGGAATACAAACCTGTGTTCTTAATATTCTAAGCTGAACAATTCCTTCGTTCTCTTCCTCTCTCATTCTTTCTGTAGTTAGCTGTAGACGGCCAATAAGGTTTATCTTTCCCCTCTTCTGAACCTTGGAATTTTTTCTGAAAAGCAAAACAATGTAGCACAAGGGCCTAATTAATCAGACAAATAAACCAGCTGCAAACAAACAAACAAAAAAACATACCTATGGTTTAGAATAAAGTACAAGGGAGGATACATACATCAAGGAGAACTCCTGGTTAACGAAGAACAATGTGCTGTCTGTGAAATCTTTGGGCGAGTTCACTTGAGGTTCATATGACAAGACCTGTCGTTTCAATTTTGGAAAGGCAACGAGAGACTGAAGGGAGAGAGATAGAAACAGACAAGAGTCAGAAGTGTATAAAAACCGAGTGTTACTGTACCTACACCAAAAAGTTCTACCACACTCCACTGACAGCCTCATGTGAAGGCAATAGGAAAACTCAAATGTCTGAAGAACCAAACGAGGAAAAAACGATTCCTTCCCAACACATACAAGGGATGGAAGTACAACTGTTGCAGTTCTAAATAATCAAGCCAGGAAAAGTCTGCAGCCCTATAGCGAGGTCCGACACTTGCTCCCTCACCCATAGGGTGCGTCTCAGCTCAGCGTCGGGAAGCTCGGTCGCAAGCTTCAGGTTCTCAAAGCTGATCTTCTCCCTGGGCCTTTGATTCCAGGCGAAGAGAACGGCCAGCTGGAAGGTGGTAACCTCTAAGTCATACTGGCCCACTTCATTCTTAAACGTGATCTGAGAGACAGACAGAAGCCATTTTACTAACCTACGGGTGCAGCTTGAGGGAGATTGTCGACAGAAGTTACTGCCAGACAGAATGAACGGAGACACAGTCCTGACTCACAATGCCATTGGACATCAGATGGTGCCAGTGGAGCTTTCTGCCACTGTGGTTCTTCTTGTAGAAATCTTCTACTTCAGGAATGAGGTCCTCCAGCTCAGTGGGCAGTGACACGAACACCTTCTCTGAGCTGCGAGACCATGCTCCAGCATTCAAGATCTTTATGTTAACAGAGTCCGCTGCAGCAGAGAGCATGACATAGTATTGGACCATGTATTCCTTATTTGGGTTTAGGGGTTTGTGCATTGGGTCAAACAATGTGCTTTGATGAACTCACCTGGTAAAGCCAGCTTGTTGTGTTTGTGCATCTCCTTGAAGACCTGGTTTAGATCTTCAGAGACTTTAATGTCCTGGAACATTCTAGCCAGCTTGTTGACATAATCAGCAGGCATACCAACCTCCTGTGGAAGGGGAAAAAAAAAAACAAAAAAAAACAACACTTGTAAAGCCACAAAGTGTCACTGATGCAAAGCAATGCTTTTTACAAAGCAAAGAATCTATAACTTGCTAAACCTTAGTGAATGAGTGAGCGTCTGAATGATGACACATGGTGAAGGCTAACAAAAAATAAATAAATAAAAATTTTTGACAGCTGTTTGGTAGAGCAGTACATGTCTATGACCTACATGACAGCAGTGTTCTCCCAGTGCCCTCCTTACCCTGAGCCACTCGACCATGTTCTCCTCTATCTCGCTGTCTGCTGAGATGTCCAGGATGAGCCTCCTTGTCAGGTGAGCTTTATGGTACCTCATGAACACATCCTTGTTCTGGACGTACTTCAGCACCAGCAACTGCACGACAGAGGAAACTGAAAAGTCACACCCTCACACATACATTTTTTATTAACTTTTTTTTTTTTCTTTTTCTTTTTTTTTGGTGTGGCGCAGGCTCATTTGATGCCATCTTTACCACTTCTTTCAGCTTCAGCTCAATCTCCTCTGAGGTGAGCTTCTTGCTCAGTGGGGTTTTCCTCAGCAGCATGTCGCAGTAGTTGGCCAGAAGTTCCGGACATTTGGACTCGGGCTGCGTTTTCAGACCCACTCTGTGGATGAGCACAGTTCCACACACACACACACACACACAAAATTCAGTGAAGAAACATGAACATTTGGGACAAAGGAACAGAGGGAGGCAAAAGGAAAAGCACACAAATATGTACGGGATCCAAAAAAGTAAGAGAAGGAACCAGTGACCCTTGGATCCTGGTGACAGGTAGCCATTTTCCTTCAACAAGGAACTGGAACCGTCCCCTCGTTCACGCACTGTTCCAGCTCATGCTACAGAGAACCAAGAGAACAGGCCTGAGATTGCACAAATTTTTACTGGAACCAAGGATGCATCATCAATAGAGGGTGTAGACTCACCCGCACATGTCACGGTTCGCACTAAATATCCTACTATTCCTTGATTCCAGCTGGAAACAAACTTTTACGGTTCCAGAACCTGTTCGTTTTGGTGGGGGAAAAAAAATGTAACAAATGATTCCAAATTGGGTTTGCGAACCGGAACAGTTCTGGTTCCTTGTTGGTGGAAAAAAAGCTAAGCAAAGCAGATCAAAAAAAAAGATCAAAACAAGGAATGGTCGCTCTAGCCTCAGCTTCAGATGTAGCTCTGCTGCTGACAGGAGCTTGGGCAACTCCTAACATCACTGCAGTGTCGACTGAGGGGGTGGAGAAGCTGGTAACACACCCAAGATAACTAACCTCACACACCATGTCCCACACACCTTTCTTAAGCAAGCTCCATAATGAGTCACAATCATCAAGAGATCGTCTCAGTGACACCTCTATAACACCTCCACACTTAAAGAAGATACAAAAGTGGTCAAATCAGAATCCGAGTTCTTGACTGACGCATGAGCGGAGGAAGCACCTAGCTGCATGTACTCACCCTTTCTGTTTCATAGGCAACTCCAGCTTAAATATCGTGGCATCATTCACAACAGCTTTATATGCCTAAGAGATGTGGAGAGACCGTTACTCCATTTGATCCGAATACACTTACATTTTTTAGACTAGGACTATTAGATTTATTACATTATTATTAGACTAGGATTAAAAACATTCCAAGACCTAGTTTGACACTCATTTTGATGAATGATCACGATTTTAGAGATAAGTACAACAGAGTCTGAGCCATAACGCAACTATGTAACAGTCAAAGATAAAGTGCACAGTGGATAGAGATCCGCTGCCTTTATACAGATGCACTCACTTTGTCGCGAGCTGTGAGGAATCGAGGATCATCTTGGAAGGCCTCCTTCACAAGTTTACTAAAGCGGTTGAACAGGGTGAGAAGCTGCTCCACGTACTTCTCCGAATCCTGAACACACACTCACACACACACACGTTCCTCATTTTTTCAGAGCTGTGGCACAACACACTTCCCAAACATGTAGTTATAACCACCACAGAACTGTATAAAAAAAACACCCATGTGATGAGTTTACGCCTCACTCACAGTTGTGATGGTCTCAGCAGCTGCGACCATGTCAGCTAGCCCAGCGCTGATGATGTGCTCCTCCAGGTCCTTCAACATGGGCTCAATTCCACAGGGGACTTTATCCATCAGAGAAAACATCAGGTGTAGCTCTGCACAAGCGCCAAAGACATTTTACATGTCACACGTCAGCAATTACACAGCAAGCCATTATATAGTCTTGAAAAATAAATAATACACACACGGGGTTTAAATTCAGATGCTTCAGTACTCACTGTCAGTCTCATTGCGTTTGATCATCCCTGGACATTCTGCCAAGATTGTTTCTTTAAATGATGTCACCAGTGCATTCACACAGCACTCCATAAGCTACAAAAGAGATCAGTTATCAATCAGTAATTCTGAACAAGCACACAGAGCTGGTTCAAGTATCTTAAGAAAGACACTCCAGCTGTGTGTGGAATTCCAGCACCTCAGCCAGGAGACTCGAAGAAATGACAGTGGACTACGCAAGCGAAATACTTACTGCCTGAACTGAATTACATTCACGCCGTGTCTCTAAATATCGTAGTGCACGTTTCTCCTCCTCTCTTAACTTAGCGTCTGCCTACAGTTGACAAACAGCACAAGACAAGGGCATTAACAGAGATACAAAACCCTGCATGGTACAGGAAATGGGTCCATTAGCTAACATGAGCACAGGAAGTCCAGTGAAAATACAGAGCACATGAGACTCATTTTCTGTACACACCTTTCATTTCAAGTACATACATAAACTGTGGTCATGAACTGGACTATCACAACAGTACATTCTCCCATAGTAAAAGAAATACTTTGATACACAAACAATCCACTCAGTGTTGCACGTAAATAACATACATATTTCATGTAGTTTTGTACTCCATTTTGCTGCAGGTAAGATGGAGCCTGAGTCCTGTAGAACCTTTCAGTTGAGTCCAGGTAGGCTTTTTCAAAGTTATCCCTGTAGATCTGCAACTTATCATCAGGGTTGGAACACAGGTTCACTGCAAAATGGTTATATTGGGAATCTTCAATTAAAGAGGCTACATACATATTCCACCATGTTCAATCTCGAGTGCTGTTGGTATACTAGCAGTGCACTATAGCTACTGATTAAAGAAGCATGGTTATACTGGGATCCTAATAAAATACACAGTTAAACAAATACCACTTAATTCCCCATCATAACAAAACCAATACCTCCAACATTAAACATCACACAGGGTTAATCAGTGCGAAATTTATCCAATGCCTTCCCTCTCACCATAGGACTCGCGCACCCCGATGACCAGCTGAGAATCAAAGGCTTCTCCAAGTCTTTCAGCATGAACCAACTTCATTGCACTATCCTGCAACCTGTTCTTAATGTTGGAGAAGATGGATTCATTCCAAGTATCCAACATCAGCTACGAATGGACAAAAATAAAGGGAAAGGAAGAGAGGTGACAGAATGCTCAAACCATATTGATGATTACGAGAAACAGCACTTCCCTCCTCCCTTCTCACCTTGCGTACTATGCTGTCTTCAACATTGGACTTCTTGTTGCTTCCTTGTTTGCCCATTAGTGTGATCTCAAGCTGGCAAAACGGCTTAGGCAGGATGTCGCACTGCGTGAAGAACTTCCTCCACTCCACAATGTACGCCTTCAGGAGGGCAGTGTCATCTTGGTGACTAAGCACCCTCTGGAAACCATGAAGATGGACCAAAGGAACAACTGACATGAGCCGTGAAGGTCAGCAAAGATCAGTCAAACCAATTACCAAGAAATATTTAAATCATCACTTCAGTTATTCAAAAGAAACCTGGAAGGAATCTCAATAGGACCCTGATGCAAGCTTTGAGCTCAGACTGTAAGTCAAAGTCACATTTATTTATATAGTGGTTTTTACTGCTCTGTTGGCACAGGGCAGCTTTACAAATGTATGGATCCAGGTCCCTAGTGAGCAAGCCAGTGGTGAGAGTGGCAAGGAAAAACTCCCTGAGCAGAATAAGAAAGGGAGGACAAAGACTCAAGAGAATCCATCCTCCTTGGACACTAAACATTCCTTACCGCCTGGGCTTGCTTTATAAAATCTAAGATGTCCTCCTTAAGAGCCTGGTGGATCTTGGCTGGGCCTTTGTCATCCCACAGACAGACTGCATGAACATCTCTGCAGGAGAGGAAAAAGTAGCAGAGCAATGAGACTGACCCTTCAGACAACTGACAAAAGAGTAAGAACCAAAAATAATAAATGGTGAAGTCTTACGAGAAAAGATCAAACCACTGCTGTTTAGTTACAGACTCCTGGCGAAGTAATTTAAGAACAATTGGACGCATCAGGTCCCACTTGTCCTCAAACTGGAGGGACCCTTTGTTCTGAAGGAGGAATTGAGAAAGATCAAACAGGCCTAGATAAACTATATGGGGTATATCTACACACCCCTGGAGAAAATTAGGACCGAAATTAAAAAGACTGCAGTGTGTACAAATGCTCCTTCTTCTAGCATTCCCTACTCCATTTTCAGGTCACTCCAAAACATCAACAGCGTTGCCTTAAAAGTACCTTCACATTGTCATTGGATGGACCTGGTCCTTTCCAAAAACAGGAATAACTTGTATTTCAGAAGAACTGCATGTGTATCACATAATTATCACAGCCATGCACGACTGGGCACCATGATGAGTGACTGGTTTGTTACCCATGTACATATATATAGAACATACAATTCTGTGACATCTATCTGGGCCTCATCACCTACAGGTAGCTGAGTAACTTTACTCCTTTCCACAGGCATAAGACGTTAGCGCTTTACCAAGTTGGTTAGATAACTAGCCAGCTACCTAACTTTTGTTAATGCAGAGACGCCAGCGACACTGTGTTAGCTGATCACTGTTGTAGTTTAATGTTTTCAGGATTTGTATACAAAGAAACCGGCAACGACGTTAGTGACCGACGTACTACTGCCTTCAGCTAGTATTAGCGAGCGAGCTAGCTAGCTACCTGAACAGACATCGAGACGCAAATGACATTTATTATGGACTTCAGTTTTAAATATAGCTCGCGATACTCGGTCCAAGCCACTGAGCCGGGAATTTTTTAACTTAAGTCAAATTGAAGGTTAAGAAACGATTGTCCAGTTATTTGTTAGCCATCTTCAAACAGATAGCTGGCTGATTATTGACCAACCTAGCTACTAGCTAGCCAGCTAGCTAGCGTAGCTAGTTCGTTATCTTAGGTTAACAACGTCCTAGTAATTTTTCAGGATTATGCAGCTTCCTTAAAATGAGTGTTCAAGTTTTAAAAGCAAACTGAGATCGGATTAAAATTAGCTTTCGGATACATGTATATAAATAACAATCATACTAGCTATGCTTGCTAACAAGCTAACTGGCCACCTACTATTCTCCTGTTAGCACGGGCTTACTTGGCCAGTGCACAGCTTGTATGCTACCTAGCTAGTTCGCTAGGCAGTCCTACACACTAGCTAGCTGGCTACCTATCTGAAAGTGCCTGTGCACGAAGGTACCCGAGTAAACCACCATGTATAATGCCCTGGAGACAGTAATTTGTTCGTTTAACAGCAATGCATAACAACCTTATCCGGTTAATCAGAAATTGAAAACAGTGAGCTTCTGTGTCTCTTACCTTTAACAAATTAGACATCGCCATGTTTCCTTAACTTACTCCCTCGTTTGATCTCGCGAGTCTTGGATTGGTATAAGAATAGAGTATTGAACTGGATTAGGTAAGGCGACGATTAGCTAGTCGACCGATTGGCCATGTTAGTACCACAAAGAAAACTGACCTGTTATAAGAATGACATGCCTTGATTTTCAAATACAGCACATGTCGAGTAACATTTGAAACGTGAACACGTGAGTTCCAAGGATATTTCACACATGTGGATAGTTAACTTCTGTGCGTGTGTGGTTGTTTAATGTCCTCAACATTGCAAAATGTGTAAAATTATACGTAATGACGCTTTATGTAATTTAGTCGTTTTTAAAGGAAAAGACGATTTTATTTCTAGAGACAAAACTACAACACCATTTTGTGTTCAGTTAAGGTATAGGGTTAAACTGGATTTGGCCTATAACTGTATCTTTCTTAGGGTTTAAAAAAAAAATTATATATATACTTCAATTGCAGATTCAAAAAGAACTGCAATTTTCAGACCCTATATGGCCAGAAAATCTAATGTATAAAGTATAACAGACAAAACAGTATAATCCACATGTGGGAATCTAGTCTAATGTAGTTTTTACACACCAACTCTGCCCACTTCATATCAATAATTGTCAGGTTTGTTTCTACCAACTTAATTGAATTTAAGTAATTTATTTGGAGTGTAGGCAGTGGGGTGTAAGGTGATTTATGTCAAATTATTTTGTCACATGTATGCTGCACATGGACAAAATGAACATAGAGAAAAAAGAAACCCAACCCTCAGAGCAGCACTATCAGCTCTGTGATTGGACAGCTCAACCCCCAGAGCAGTGCTATCAGCCAGAGTGGCAAATGTGGTGGCTAAACAAAAAAAAAACTTTTAATGTGCATGAGTAATACCATGGGTGAACCATATGATGAGTGCACTTGTAACTGACACACTTTTAGTGGTGGAATGACTTCCTACAGAAGCAGCAGGATGAACTTTGGAGTGTGTCGGACCTTCATGACTGAACCGAACAAATTCTTGCAGGACAATGACCTCGAACAAGCTGCTAAAGCAACTACAGAGTTTCTCAGGGGACAATGAGTGTAAAGATCATGACCAACCAGCTACCTAGCCAACTGTCTTGACCTCCACTGAGCATGTGCAGAAAAGTTAAGGTGATCATAGTTAGATGCTGGATCAGTGAATGACGGTTAGGTTTAGTTCAAAAGATTTAGTTGCTGTAATAATAAGTTAACCTCTTTAAGAGTTATCAAAAATATTTGTGTTTGATGTTTGTGCATATGCAAAGACTAAAACCATCAAGAACCACTCAAACATTCTGGGACATTTCATTAAAACTTAATTACAATTGTATGTTTTACACCATAAATATGATATAAAAAAAAAATGAAATGGCCACCAGTGACAACATCCAGTCTTTAATATAAAAACATACCATATGACAGTTTTTATAATAATAAAAATGCATCTGTTTACAGATTAAGGACATCTAGTCAGTGAGATTCTGTATAAGCCATCAGAGTTCAGTGTAAACTCTCACCACGCTCCAGTTTATGACGTCGCTTGAAGAACCCACACTACAAGTAAAAGAGCATAAAAGGTATATTAATATCTCTAAAATGATGCATATTAGTATAAGCTGTAAGAGGAACCCTTAATTTTACCTTTATAAGAATAATGATCAGGATGATTAAAAATATAAGCCCTCCAGTGGCACCGGCTATGATAGGAACAATCGATGTCACCACAGTTATCTTGTAAAGTTTCACTTCTATCTGTTTTGGGGTCAGAAACAGGAGCCCGTCAATGAATCAGTATCCGGTGCAAAAGCACAGAGACAATACTGGAATGTAGGTAGTCCAGTTTTCACTCACTGTCTCCTTCTTCATGAGTTCTGTGCCTTCGTAGATGTTCTCATCAAAGCTGAGTTCTGCTGTGGCAAGGATCTTATTGTTGTCCTGTTTATGTTTGAAAAACACTATTGTTTCAAACTAAAAATGGAAAGTTTTTCACATTTGCCTGGTCACAGTCCATGCACTAATAAATCACAAGATGAAGATTTTTTTTAACATTCAGATCAAGTGGTGACCCACTCAGGAGGAGTTCCTGACTATACCAAGAGTCTCTTACCACTGGATTTTCTGGCACTGATTTTACAGTGTCACTACACTACAAAACACTAGAGGCTATTCTCATTACTGTAGCTGAATAAGCTGAATAATTATGGAGACAGCCTACAAGCACCATAGTGGAACTGCACTGAAATGTATCAAGGTTTAATTATCTCTAATAATAGCCAACAAACACATACTAGAATCAAGAACAAGAAAATGTCTCAGTTGTGGAAAAGGCTAGAGATGAATACCCTGAATGGAGAAGCAGTTAATCTGTACCTGAATGTCATGGATGTTGGTGTCCATCTTAATGGTAATATCCTGTGGGTCTGTCAGGATACACTCAATGTGGTATGTGCTCTAAAGACACAATACAGTTGATGTACTACACATAATCAATTCCAGCATCAAAACCTACACAGATGAGCAATGATAAGTCTCTTACCTCATAATTGTTACTAGAGAGCTGTGTGCAATTCTAACAAAAAGGAAATAGTAAAACAATACATTAATTTCACAGTCTACATGTAGTAGGTTCTCACATTTTGTCCAGTGTCTCCCATGACTGCACATACCTTTGGTTTGATATCTGAGATCTCCAGATCTGTGTGTGCCTGTTTTTTTATTGTTATGGTTACATTTATTTTGGCTCTGAATTCATTTTTGCCCAACAGCTTCAAACACAAGAAAGACAACAGAGAGAAACACAAGTTGGATCTTAGTGTTAAACATGACCAGCATATGACAAAAATATGTCCCTAGAGCAGAAACAGTGCTCACAGCATTACTGTTTGAAACATTTGAGATGGAACTTTGTTAGCACAGCTACCTGCCAGATCAAGAGCAACTCCTGTTTTTTTGTGCTCATTTCATCTTCTGTAATACTGAGTCTTTGTGGTATGGCCTTCCTGTTGAAATGAAAAACAATTTGTATAGTCACCTAATCAAGCGCAGGTTTGACCTTAAAAGTATTGATTACTTTCTAGATACTTACCCCTTTAACTGAACTGCAAGATCATTCTTCAGTTCAAAAGAATAGGTCTTAGAGTCAAGATTCTCATTACCATTGTTTCCACTGGAATAGAAACAAACAGAATTATCAGACTGGAATATATACACAGAAGAATCTTTTAATTAAGTTACAGAGAGGATGTTTTAATATGGCAAACCCTGTTAAACTGGCAGTAATTGTGGCATTCCTCAGGTCTGATTTCATGGTTTTAGGCTGCCAGATGACATTGACTGTCATCTAGTGGGAAAGAAAGGGAGTGAGGAAATGCAGCACGAGCACTAAACCATTTCATTTTGAAGTCACATAAAAGGTACAGATTGCCTTTGCCACAGGGACATGCATACCTTTGCATCTCGTTTGAAATTAGGATGTGAAAGTTTGCAGATTATTTGAAGATTGTCATTTTTCACCTCACACTGTTTACCTTCACCGTCAATTTTCTGCAAACCCAAGCAAGAAGGTCTTAATAACTGTGGTAAAGTGAAACACCAACAATGGAAAAAAATAAATCCATGCTCATTTACCTTTGCGAGCAGGATTTCAGGATAAGCCAAAGTCAGAGTGGTCAAATAGGAGTTGTCCCCAGTATTTGTAAGATTAAAAGTAATGCCCAAGGTTTGTGTACGTCCAATAATAACAACATTAGTGCTGTAAATGACAGAAATTGGGGAGGGAGTCAATTATTACCAGAACAGCAGGTCACTCTACTTAGTCCAGTATAGTCCTGCTCTGACTCCCTGTATAGCCCTATTTTGACTCCCACCATAGCTCTGTCTTGACTCTGCTGTAATCCTGAGCAGCTCCTTCTCCCTGGACCAACACCTGTTTTCTCTAAGTTTTAGCAGCTAAAGACTTACCTGAGTTTTGAATCAGCAAGTGAAATATTTGACTGACAGTGATTTTTGCATTCCTTTTCAAACTGAATCTGAACCATTGGAAAAGGAAGACAGAGTTTTGGAGGTTAGGAAAATTTAAATTTTTTGAGAATGCAAAGTTTAATACAAGCAATTTATTTTTTAAAATGAAGATGTTTACCTCTTCTATGACCTCGTTAGGGGTAAACATATCAAGAACCCGCACAGGGGCTCCACTAGAGGGTGATATTGAGGTGAAATTCATTTTGATTCTGATGGGTGAGAAACAGTCATGGCAGCCCTGTTATCAGACACAAACATTATTATTACCAAACAAACACAAATGATTCAAATCTAAAAAGGAAATCCTGTTTTTCTGAATAGGTCAAAGATATTGTAGGCTTTTCTGCCTAGAGACTGAACAAATCAACGTACCACAAAATTCAAAGTTAAAGAATCGGTGCATGTTTTAGAAGAATCCACAGTAAAGCCGACTCTTTTTTGACAGCCATCACAGAATAGTCGTTTTTCCTCTTTACCAGAGTCAAGATCAAATTGGTACTCAATGAGTAGTTTTTCACTTCCTACAAAAAGTGACAAAAAGTGAACTAGTTAATTAAACAAGATTTTGCATGGGTTTTGCTCTTATGCTGATTTATACTGACTACTTACCGGTGATTTGGTTTTTTTTCGATTGGAAGCAGATTTGGAGATAAATGTCACTAGTCTGCTGAGCAAGATTGATGATTTTAGGCTTAAGCCTTATTTCTGGTGTGATATCGATAACAGGAATTGGCCTATTAAGAAAGTAAATATACTCAAAACAGTTCTATTCATAAAGAATATCATCTTTCAGTAGCAAAAGGCTCTAAACGCCTAAACAGAAAACTGGCATGCATCTGTATTTGTAAACTTGTATTTGTAAAATTTGTAAACTCTACCATACTTTTTCGTATCACTGACTTTCATTTGTAACGTTCTCTGCTATGCTTTTTCCTTCACTTACTTTAAGACAGTCACAACTCCTTCACTTCCCACACTGATGAAGGGCTTTCTCTCAGGCGAGTTCATTGCACTCACTGCCTGGCCAAAGTGCACAAGCTTCATACCAAAATCTGAAGATGAGATTCTCTGTGAAGAAAAACAAAACCCGTCATTCAAAATGGAGAGGATCTGAATATGCTTATTATTGGACCATTGATGACAAAACAGAAGAAAGCCATGTACTTAACTCAGTTTGTCTCTGTTCAACCTTTTTGGTAATACTTGGTAATAAAATGTAAACAGATGTTGCAGGCCAATGGGAAGTGCTCCCAAAGCCCTGGGAAAAGATGGAAGAGATTGAAAAGGCAGGAATCAGGCTCACCTGTGAATGATGCTGCATTATTCCATGTTGGAATCCATTAAAAATGTAGATGCTTCCAGAGGAGCCAGTTGGGTCTTCTGCTTCCAAAGGAGCTCCTACTGCCACATCGCAGTAGTTGTTTTCGTCAACATCTCCAATACTGGCTATGGCAGAGCCAAACCTTGCATAGTCATACCCACCCAAGCCACGCAGCTCGCCGGCCATCTCAAACCTTCCCTGGCATGACGATCCATCAAATGTGTATTAGACTGAGTGGCGTTTTACGAGAGAGGAAGTGCCCACAATTTGGTAGGGATGGCAGATGCAGGTGGATATACCTGATGCAGCTTGTACACCAGAACTTTTCCTTCCTCCCCTCTGTTGTGAAAATGCGGTGCTCCAACCAACAGGTGGTCTACCTCCTTATTGGCATCAATGTCCAAGACACAGAGAACAGCTCCAAAGTACGACCCTACCTGGAGAACAACATAGATGCAGGAAGGCAACCACACCTGGTTAATCATGTTGGCTTCAAAGATAGTTTGCCAAAAGACTGAGTAGAATTCTGGTTGGTTGTTCTCCTACCTGATCTCCCTTAAGTACATCTTCACTGGTCCCATCAAAAACAAAGACGGCACCAGTCAAGTTGTATCTGGGAGCTCCGGATATGTAGAGTGTTTTAGTGCCCACATGTGCAGATGTCACACTGTACCCTGAAATGCCAAAAACATTCAGAATTCATTCAAATGAATGATTTTCATTAACAGTTACGCCGTGTGAAGAGCTCACCTAAATAGGAAAACCTTGGTTCTTCTTGAGATGCTTTAAGAAATGACACTGTCTTGTCTTTCTCTCTTTTCAGAATGATTCCACCACTCCAGTCGTAAGCCCCCACAGCTCCGAACAGCAAGGACCCCTACGTTTTGAGAAGCAAATTTGGTTTTGTTTATTTTCTGTCCAAGGGAAAAGCTCTTTAATGACATTTGTAGAGTTTACCAGACATTTAAGTGAAACACTGTTCATTTGCATTTAGAAGTGCTCAGAGTTAAAGTGTTCATTCTGAACACTTAAAACACACTTGAGCAGGAAAATTGTATAGCATTATTTATTATATTACGCTCAAGCTTTTAACATATGTGCATTTGAAAACCAGCCTCTGTATGTGATTAGTAATATCCAAAGCATACATCATAGGTTAAATGAGAGCTGAATCCAGACTCTGCAAGTTGAAGGTGAAATCCTGCTCCCTTCTGAATGCCTGAGGGAGAAGAGGTCAAACAGAAGACATCTCAGCGTGGAAAACCTCTTGACATGGTCTTCATTTTTAATTAAGGCAAAAGGCACAAAATATCAACTTCCTGACAAACACATTTCTTTTAATTACTCGCTGATTAGGAATTTCTTTCTTCAACATGAAATATAAGTTTTATATAAAAATAACATTGCTTACCTTCGATTGCAATTATGCTTTTTTCCAGACATGAAAGAATATTTTCCAAGGCAGCATAATTAGAAACATTGAAATATTGCTCTTCACTACCAGCTATCTGGATCATCTGTTGTACTGCTTGAGGTTTATTCACAACCTGAGGTCCAACCTGAGGATAGAAGATGTGAAAGTGTATACAAAAAAAAGAAAAAAAGAAAATTAAATTGAGAAATTAAATAAATCGATGTATAAGGCAGAAATAAATAGAAATAAATATAGAAATAAATATTTCTACATATGCTTTATATAACTAATGTTGAATTTCCCCAGTTACCTCCTAGTCACATTTTACAAGCTGAAAGTGCAGAGATTAACTGTAGTAATAAACCCAGAGCCTGTTAATCATATTCTGGTAAGTAAATGGATGTGAAACCCTCCAATTAATCCACAAAAATTATGGAAAATTCAAGATGCAACCAATCATAACGGATTAAGTCAAATGTTGCATTTGTGTACTTTTAAATCAGATTTAATCAGACACCACAAACATGATTTTATTGTAAATTCAATATTTTGGCTGCTGAGTTGCAGCCTTATTTAGATCATTTTCCGTCAAGTGTCTGAATATGAAAACAATAAACATAATTGTTACAGTGTGTCGGTCACCCAGCAGAGGGGACACGCCCACTCCTATGCATGTGTGCATGCACGCACTCACACGCTCTCACACTCACACCTCTTTTGTTCCCTGCCTTATTTAAGCCTTTGCAGCCTGCTGTTGGTCCGTGTTGCCTGAGTTCTGCTCTGATGCTGAAGCCTGCTCTATACACTCCAACTATCTTGAATTGTTATTGCTGCTTTTTTATTTTTTTATTTATCTTTAATTGTTTACTCGAGTCGTGTGTTATGGAGGATAAAGATTCTCGCAGTAACCCTTTGCCTCTTGCTCAGACTGTGCCACCAACATCACATCAACCATGTACAGTTCTGCAAGCAATGCTCTATAAAACACTGGGGTGTATTAACAACGTCCCAAAAAAACTACCAAATTTATTAAAACAGTACACTTACCCCTATAGCAAAGCGAAGGACGTCTTTCATCTCGGGCATAATGAGAACGTCTGTGAGGTTTTTATTGTCTCCCATCATTTCCCCATCAGATAACAGGATTATAATTTTTTTGGAGTTTGGTTTAGATCCATTTTGAGGAACAAAAACTTCAGTGCTGTGTGTAAAGCAGGAGACAGTAGCTAATAAGGTTTCTGTGGCAAGATCATGCAAACACCTGCGTACCTTAGCTAGGCGTTATCTGGTACAGCTCCCAGTTTGGGTTGAGAGGACTTACAGCACATGGTGGAGGGCTGAGGCCGTCCTGGTGAGGTTGTACGCCTGCGTTATGTTCTTCACCTTATCCAAAGCTTTGGCACCATCGTTGTTTTCTAGCAGTGAGAGTTCCGTCCTTATTTTAGTTCCGTACTGAACTATTGCAAAGTTGCACTGAGAAGGGTAACACAGACATGCTAGGTATGAAAACCGATTCATATTTTATAATCTCTGTAATCCCAGAACGTTTAAAGTAATTCCGCTGAAGAAAAAAAAAAAACACTTCCATATAAGGAATGAAAATGTGTTTAAAATGTGGCTTTAAAGGTTTTAAAACATCTACTCACGCTAAAACATGAAGTCCAAACTTTCATCATCACATTATAAATAAAGTCCTTTGCCCTCCTGAAATCATCAGGTTCAATGCTACCAGAGCCATCCAGCACAAAAGCAATTTCAGTTCCTGCATCTGGAAATGACAACAGGCAACAGAGGGCTTGTATAAGTGCTGTACACTACCTCCAGTCTGGAGATGGCATCTATGGAAGTTTGACCAAAATCACAACCACCTTCATTATTATACGTTTCTTTGTCACTGTTCGTCTCTTCTCTCCTCATCCTCCGGTGAACTGATTGCACAGCAAAATGTTCAGTTATAAAAATTCTAATATGAGAAGTTTATTAGGTGTAGCTGCTTTTTTTTAATTAAATGAATCAAATTTATTTACCTTGATGACCTGTGGAGTTGCCATGGTAATAGTTGTTGTTGTTGTTGTTGTTGTTGTTGTTTGTGGAATCGCGTTTCAGCATGTCAGGGCACAACATTTCACTTACGTTGCTGCTATTTGTTTCATTTTCTTTCACTGAAAAGATGAAATGGCAAATGCTTTGGAATCAATGATTCTCGCCCATAATAAATAATAAATGATTTATAGTATAATAATAAATGATTTAGTGTTGCAACATACCTAAAGTGGCAGGAGCAATTTCCTCATTCTCTCCATTTGACAGAAGGGTACAATAGCCATTGAAATTCTCAGTTGAGGCCACCCTTGTCTGAACTTGATTACAAACCTTGCATATTAAGATAACATACAAGATATATATTATTATTTCATTTGAAGTCCTTAGTTCTTTTCATTTTCAGATACATAAGTTGTCTCTTCAAATAGATTTAAATCAAAACAGCATAAATGGCAAATCTGAGGTCATTACCAGTTTTAGTGATGCTATAGAGTAGATTGATGTTCTGTGTCAAATTCTGGCCAAAATAGTGGCTAAACTCAGTAACAAAAATGATGACCCATAATGAGAAGCCTAGAAAAGCCCAAGGACTGATTGATGCTTTCTGGAATTATCGGTGACATTGGGAAATATGAGCAAAGGCAATCAGCTAACCATGCTGCTCCTTCACCGAACCTTTCAGGAACGTTTATAAACCCTCACATAGCAATTATCGGCTACCAGCATGAAGTGCTTGGTGCACCCTCTCCTTCCAAAGCACCAGTACTAAGTTTTGTCTTCTAATACAAGATGAGGTGGAAAAATATACAACCCTATTTAAAAAAAGCTGGCACATAAGAGTAAAAATAAAACGCACTGATGCAACAATCACATAAACCCTATATTTAATTAAAAATAGCACAAAGACCACATATAAAATGCTGTACCTGAGAAATGTTACTTTATTTAAATAATACATGCCCACTTAGAATTTGCCCACTTTTGAATCAGCAATCCATTAAAAAAAACATTGAGACAGACATTTAGTTTCATAATGTGCTGAATGTTTTCATTGGTCTGGACTGAAGGTCGGCCAGTTTAGCACCCACATTCTTGCTACAGAGCCAAGCTGCTAGAATACATGCAGAACGTGGTTTAGCATCGTCTTGCTGAAATGGCGTATATAACCTTCCCTCAGTAACATGTAATCTCAATGACAGCTTCCACACCCCCACAGTACTACATCCTACACTCTCGTACCAGTTTTCAGCCTCGTTCCTCACAAATCGAGGGTTCCACATGGAGTTCTACACATCACAGATAACGAAATCTCGAAATTCCTGCAATTTTATGTTGAGAAACATTCATTTTAAATGACCACACCTACATTTTTTAATTACCCATGCTATCTTTTATCTTTTACCTTTCACCTTTCACCTGAGACCCTCCCCATCATTACTCCTGCCAATTAATGTAATTAAGCTAATTAACCTGAATAACCTAATTAGTTATGAGACATTCCAACAGGTTTGTTAGTATTACGCTTTTCCATTTTTTTCCCCTGTCCCAGCTTTTTTCAGATGTGTTGTTGGCATCAAATAAAAAATGGGCATATATTTATTTAAAAAAAAAACATCTATCTATCTATCTATCTATCTATCTATCTGTCTATCTGTCTGTCTGTCTGTCTGTCTGTCTGTCTGTCTGTCTGTCTGTCTGTCTGTCTATCTATCTATCTATGTTGTCTTTGACCTATTTTCAATGAAATATATCTAAATCATTCACACATAATTGTGTTCCTTTTTTTTTTTTTTTTTACATTTTTGTACATTGTTTTTGGAAACAGGGTTATATGAATTTGATCTGAGATCCCATACAAAATTCCTCCATATCCTCAGATGTTCCTGGTGCTCACTAACAAACTTCATTCTCGTAGTTTCTAAGAAAAATATTTTAAAAAGATGTTTTCTCATATTTGAATAATTTACCGCACATCTTAAAGGGTAAGATAGCCGATAATCAACAAAGCATTTTTCATAATGTATTATTATTTTTCTGCTCCTCTTTCTCAAAGCTGTAACTAGTCTGGAGGGCACAGGCAGGGCAGAAGCGTGGTGAACTCACATCCTGAGTAAAGCAGGTGGCTGCAAAACATGCTGTGGATTTTTAAACATCTAATGCACCTGTTCTGTAATAACTAGGTCAGGAATCATATGTGAAAGAATTGAAAAAACACTATTACAAAACGACACATCTTTTCACTTCTTTTTCAGCATGTCAGGGAGAACGTTTCATTGGTTTAAATTTAAGTCTGACGTCTTTAACAGGGGGAAACTGTGGTTTTACACGGAAACATTTAACTGTCACGAGAAACATTTAAGTGTCTGCTTTAAAGCACTGTGGTAATACTTTATATAT
>JAOYMR010000012.1:15502270-15522535 GCA_025802075.1 Tenebrosternarchus preto | reverse complement strand
CTGCCACGACCAGAGGACACCAGTAGGGGGGGATTATCCGCATCTTGCCATTTATTTATTGAGAAATATTGTCGTATATATACACACACACACAGCATTATATATATGTGTGTGTGTGTGTGTGTGTGTTATATAAAGTTTATGTCGATTATAATATGTAGTAATTATTAAACTGCTGAATCAAAGAAACCACCTCATAAAACAAAATGTTACATTCTTATTGAATTGAATTGAAATTGAATTGAATTAACAAATCAGAAAGAAGAGATGTTACCAGTAGCTTCCCTGTATCCAAGCTAGATGCAGCTGATGTTATAGGTGTCGAGCCTTTCCTTATTTTCCCTGTGGAATATTTATTTGCATAAATTGCATTTCAATGGTACAATATAAAATATTTTTTCAAAGTGTTTATTTTCACACAAAAACATGCAATAGGTCAGATAGGCATGGAGCTCACGTACTGCTGCTACACTTTTTGACCAGGTCGCATTCAAAAATATTTCCAGAATTAGGAGAAGGAACAACCACCCTGAAAAAAGAAGAATTAAAAGATAAAATAAGCTGATAAATAGAACCATTTTCAAAATTGATTTTTGAAATTACTAACCCATCCTTGAACTGTACAATGATTTGTCCAAACAGTTGGTCTTCATTTGTAAAATGGATGACAGGTTCTTTATGTATGTTGAATGTGAATGCTGTGTACATGCCTGAAATGCCCAAGAAATGAAAAAAAGCACACGGAAAAACAGACTGAGAACAAATAGACAATTAAAATAAAGTTCTTTGTTCATGTTATGAAGTATTTATACACTTTTTTTCTTTACACATGTTCTGTCATACACATCTGCGTGAAGTTTGCATCATAAATAATGACCTACCAGTCATCAGGAGCACTGCTGTAAACATGTTGCTGAGAGAGGTAATCACAAGCTTCGCAAGTTCAGTTTTGATGTAGACTGAGAACAAGTTCTCATTGTGGTTTGTGAGCAGGGAACACAGTGATTACCACAACCGGCTGTTAAGCCCCTGTGCATCTGAAAAGTGACTTCCGTATTAGTTAATCTGTGAACACAATTTCTTGGCCCTTCAAAACGTACCAAATGTCTTCTTGAAATTGCCTAACCATTGTTATTTGTAGTCACATGTTTGCTACAAAGGGAAGAGTAATTGGACTACTGCAGCCTGTAACTTTTGGAGAACAAGAACTAACAATTTAAGACTTACACTAAAATGTTTCCTGTCATAACCTGTTAGCTGTAGCCTCTCACCTGTAACTATCATATTGCTGACAGTGAATCCATTCGGTCTGATGCTTCATATCAACACTGCCACCTGCAGTAACCAAGCAGAATTGTTAAGGTACTGTCACTTTAGTCTGGGTGCTGTCTGAAGCTGAGTTTACTTCTATTTTTAAACTCAGAGCTTGTTCACTCTATGTTCAGTACTGAGAAATCCTCCAGTACGGTAAAATTACATCAAACAGCATCAGTTGGACTCAACACACTATCAATTAGATTCCAGCAATGTTTGCCACAGTAGTAGCTATGGTAACAGTAGAGGCAGTAACAAAGACAGCAAGCTGCATTTGGAGGAAGCTGTCTGTGGTTTTGCAGTGCTCAGGAAGAGTTGGGTAGGGCCTACGTGGGTCAGCAAAATTACATGTGGACTGAGAGTTTCCCTAAAGCCGGTCTGATTGCTCTCAGAACCAATAAGCCATAAAGCTCTAGCTGAACTGGCTCAGTTGGTGTTCTGGACTATGTTGATACCAAAGTAGATCTGATAAACAGATCATTATTTCTTTCCATTATAGGTGTCTAAGTGAAGTGTACAATCTTATAATGATTAGAATGTTTGATCTTACACCGGAATCTTATCAAAGAGAAAAACAATCAACTCAATCAACAGGAATTTTCTACTCCATCAGAAGATTTTTTTTAAATCACATATAAAAACAGTATTAATCTTTTTTCTTTTTTTGTCTGTACAACAATTCATAAACTCTCGAAGTTGTTTGAAACAGTACTTATGCCCACAGTAGCAAGTCAACTTTTCTTTGTTATATTGTCTTTGCTTTATGATTGAACAAGTGATATACAATTTGTATCAGTGTTTGTATTACAGGATGTGGTGAACACGACTGAAAACCCCACTGAGCTCACCATCTGCAATCTCCACTCACAACTCACCTATGGACAGAGCAGCAAGTATGTTTGTAATGGGCTGTTTTCATTTAAACAATGGGCAGTGACATGATCCTGAATTACAACACTCATATTTGGCAAAACAAACAGAATTAACATCAAACTTTTACACTAGTGAACATGACTACAAAACTATGCTCACAGATGTGTTCACACACTGGCTTTAGATGTGGGTGTCTGCTTGCAGGAAGTAAAAAAGGACATGTACTTACAGGATATCTATTTCTGTTCTCACTTCAGGGTTTAGTTGTAACTCAACATTGGTTACTGGCATGACATGCATGTCAAATATTTTGTTCAGGGTTTGACATTTTTGTGTGCCATTGTACCTTCAAATGGTAAGTTACAAAACTTTTCCTTCTATCTTTAGAGAAATCCTTTTCTTTATGTTCCTTCTGTGGGTTACAGGTTATAGCAAAAATGGTTTGAAGCCTAACCTTGATGACTTTGAATTGTGTGTTTGTTAATATTATGGGTGTAAAATTCGAGCTGATGTTCATGCGGATGCTATCTGTCATGCTTCAGGACTAAACTGCACAGAAGCATGTGCCACCATGACCCTCACTGCCCATCTGGGCTCGGAGGTGTCTCTTCCGTGCCATCTTCTGAAGAGCAATACCACGTCCGAAGCCAAGTGGAGCCAATATTCCAGCCTCCTGAGTATCCAGTCAGACGGGATTGTTAACTTCCAGGATCCCAGGGCCGGCCGTGTGACTGCTTTCCCTTACCTGTTCTATAGAGGAAATTTCTCCATTCTGATCCATGCACTCCAGAAATCCGACCTGGGCATGTACTGCTGTGAGCTGAGTTCTGAGTGTCAGCGGGTGAACATAAATCTGACCCTCACGGCGCCCGCAGGCCAGGGTGGAGGTACAGTGATTCCCTGATGAAGCAGCAGTCCAGTTTACAGGACACACTGAGGCCCGTTATCTTTCCAGCTATTGTTTATCATTTTTTGAGGCTGTTAGCGGAAAAAAACAGGTGTGAATGAAAGAAGGGCAGGTCTGAACAGAATAGAGAAAACCATAAATGTAAACATCACTAACGCAGTGAAACTGATCAAATATAAATGTAAATATCAGTCAAATTGATAAAGTTGATAAATAACAGAAGATAATAAGAAATAATAAGCAGATATATATCAAGAGGTAGACAAAAGATAAACTATAAGATGTAAATTATGTCTTTGTCTGAATAAAATTAACTAAATTAAAATGTTCAAATTTCACAAGTTTAAATGTAGTAAATTTAGCAGAAGAGCAGAAGTACGTTTTGCACATAGTAATGTGGGTTAATTTATGTATTATATGTGTCTGATGTACTATATTATATAAATAGTATATATAAATACATTTGTATCAAATAAATATATGTATATAAGTATTATATAAGTATTATATAAATATAGAAACTTTATTATATAAAGCATATATGTTCAAAAGACTAAAAGAAAATGACAAATTAATCCAATTTTTGCTTTACATGTACCTTATTCCTGTTCATCTCTGGGTAGATCCTAAAATATGTATTTGCATGTAAATGGATTAAGAAAAAAACACTAGTAGTCTGCCATTACAGAGGGTTTCTAACATGTTACTGGTGTGGTGTGCTTTGGAAGTGCCCACTGAGTAAAAGGAATGTGGCATTTCAGACTGTTACTGTACTGAGGCCTTGCATTAGCGTCGTCATGCTAGTGTTATGTGAGTTTTTGCATTGCGTTGAGTGTTGTCATGCTAGGGTTATGTGAGTTTTTGCATTGCATTAGTGTTGTCATGCTAGCGGTTTTTGTCATTTGGATTGACACAGGTCTGGGTTTCCCATGGCTCTCTATTGCCACTGGAGTCGGTATCTTCATCATTCTGTTAGTGATAACATGCATCCTTAGCATCAGACGTGAGTGTGTTCACATTCTCCTCGCCAGTGACTTACGCTAGTTTAAGAAAAGAAAAATGTACTCACTGGCTGTATTTTCTTTTTTCTCCTTTTGACAGGAATATGTCTAAAAACACAAAAAGATTCTTATAATGTCAACTCATCACACACAGAGGGTGAGTAGTGTTGGCATCTCACCTGCTCCTTTTCCATTTTTTTCCCAGTCTAATTTGATTGGCCCTAACCTCATAGGTGATTGTACAATATAACTACAAACTAATCCTTCTGCAAATAAAGACACAGAAAACTGTGAGGAGGGAGATAAAAACCCAGAGACAGAAGAATCTAGAGGCTATGTGGATCCGAGCAGAGAGGAAGAGGAGGAGGAAGACTATGTAAACATGAGGAATGAAGGTGACAGATGCTGGGATGACAGTCAGATGGGACCCACTGGGCCAACATGTATTAAATGCTGTAATATGTACAGTTTTAGTGTGTACAGTGTGTAATGATGTAGTATAATGTATACATGTATAGTGTGTAATGTATAATCTGACTTTTTTTTGTCTTCAAGGTCACCATGACAATTCATCTATCTATGGTATGCTTTGATTTATTCATTTGTCATGTTGTTAAATGTACCATAAAAAAACTGATTTGACATTGATTTGGTCTATACCTGGCAACGTGATACAAAAATCTCTTGTTTGAAACTTTTAAACTTTTATGTTGTTGTTGATGATAGCCATTGCTAGACCACTGTGCTGTGATTGGCTGTGATATGAGCTTCATTTTAATAATGAATCTGTTCTGTTTTACAGAAAATGAAATGCACAACCCTAATCGGACTAAGCCACACCCCCTCCCAAAAGGTGCAATAAAGTCTATTAACGATATTATTAACAATATTATTAACGATATTATTAACGATATTATTTAAACCATCTTACTGTATGCAGCTTCAGGAACCCTGGATAAGCAGCCTCACCAGAGAGCACCATATTATGGTATGTTAACACGTTTTATGTTGATTTTTTTTTTCTTCCTGTTGTACCAAGATGTTAAAATTATTAGTGGAATGATCAAAAACTTCTGTCCTGTAAATCTTCCAGTCAACCAGGCAAAATTCCAAAAGGCAGATGGCCCTGGCAAGAAAAGAAAAAAACGTAAATAATTATTTTTCTTTTGTTTAAAATGTACCACATGTCTTCTTGAAATTTCCAAAGTGTGGTTATTTGTAGTCATGTGTTTGTAGTCATATGTTACAAAGGGATGAGTAATTGGATTATTGTAATCTGTAACTTTTGGAGAACAAGAACCAGTATCTCATTTATGTAACAATTTACACAAAAATGGTTCCTGTCATAAACTGTTACATGTACCCTCTTACCTGTAACTGGTTTTACTGACAGACTACAAACAAGTATTAAATATTTAGGCAGTTCACCTCACAACTAAGTTGGAATCTACTTAATGAATCCATTCTGTCTGATGCACTCATATCAACACTGCCACCTGCAGTAACCAAGCAGAATTGTTAAGGTACTGTCACTTTAGTCTGGGTGCTGTCTGAAGCTGAGTTAACTTCTATTTCTAAACTCGCTTGTTCAATTTTTGTGCAATACTTAAAAATCTTCCAGTTCAGTAAAATTACATCAAACACCATCAGTTGGACTCAATACACTATCAATTAGATTCCAGCAACGCTATTTTTAAAAAAATAATCAAAAACACATTTCCTGTAATCTTAAAGACAACCAGGCAAAATTCCAAAAGGCAGCTGGCCCTGGCAAGAAAAGAAAAAAATGTGTATATATTTTCTTCTTTTGTTTACTGCTATGATTCCAACTAACTGATTAAAGTATGACAGTTTCTCACTATAAGAACAGCGCTGTATAATAATGCTATACTGCCATTTGGAGGGTGTCCAGGAAAGGTCACGTGTAGGTCACTCATTCTCTTTTGACAGCATGTTGAGGAAAAGCCCTGTAATCCATTACATATAACTGACACATTACTTTAAAAAAGAAAAAAAACAAGCCAACAAATAAAAAGAGAGCTGATGTCAATAACATGAAAGATGACAACAATCTAGCACCGAATTGGTGAGTTCATCAAATATGTGGAGATTGATGCACGTACACCGTGGACAACACCACTGTGTGGAAATTAGCCTAGAAATTACATGAATTTACACGAATTTACACGGAAATTAGCCTAGAAATTACATGAATTTACACAAAAGTACACGGAAATTAGCATAGAAATTACACGAATTAGGCTTCTTGGAGAAAATTTGGTAAAAGTGTTAAACGTGAAAGCCCGGTGAACAGAGAGAACAACGTCTGGATAAAAGCCAACGTGCTACAGTTGTACTACATTAATGATAGAAACATCGACCTAATGTATTTCCATCTGTCTGTCTTCCCTTTTTTCTTTATACAGAACATCAGTACAAAAATCCAATATATGGGGAAAGCACTGTGGCACACAGCACATAGTGGAATCAGGTTACACTGAAAAAGTCTGTAATTTATGTATTACTCTTATTAGTTATTGATTCAGTGTAGGTTGAAAGGTTAATATGAAAGTTATAAATGCAATGCCAATTGAAGGCTTCAATTCAAGCAAGCAATACCTCATGCATTACATATCAGCCCATTTCCAGTAGTGTTAGGGTCTTGTGTAAAAAGTCGAGTAACCTACAATATCATTCTGAAGGAAAAACAGCAACACTGCTGTCTGTAAGAGAATTTAATGATCCATGATACTTGTTACATTCTGAATTAAATGTCTCTCTCTAGGTAGACTAGTTGGCGGTCGGGCTGACCCCAGTCCTACTGGCGTCTAAACTATCTTTGAGACTGTCATTTCGGCCTTAAGCATATCCACAACTCCCTTCCTATCTGACGGTCGGACTGACCCACATCCGAAACTTCTTGGTGTTTCTCACCCCATCCTTAAGACCAATCATCTGCTTGTTAATTCCACCTTAGACCAATCATGTCACCCCACACCATCACTCTCTTCTTCCACATCATCTCGTTCTTCTATTTAAACTTCTGTATTGTTAATAAACTTTAGAGCATCTTCCTGACACCTGTGTGTTGTGAATTTGTTCTCCAGGATCCTGTAATGAGGCATACTGAGGGCTGAACTAATTTCTGGTAGAACCCTGAAGGCACTCTTTGTCAGTTGGACTGAACAGAGGCTAAAAAACCTAACACTATCTGTCTACTGAATCTTTTTTTTCTTTAGTCTAGACACAAATGACAGACAGCTGTTTGAGGCTGCATTCAAGTGTTTCAAAACATTTTCAGACGCTCACATTCGCAACTACAGTACTCGTTGGCAAATACAATTTTACAGTTTCTCAGTAAGGCCGATCTGTGAAACAAATCTTGGGCGTGTTGTTGCTTCAAGCTGCGATGCCAAGTTTGCTGCTGATGTACGAAATACAGTGTTTAAATGTTCAAAACGGAATCAGTGTGGATGCTGTAACGTGTAGGAGCGACGACATGTTTGTTTATATTTCCAAAGACTTCATTGAGTCGGCGCTGTATATTTATGTCCAAGGTGAGCTGATGTTATTCTGAATTAGCATCAGAATAAGTGTTAATTTTAGGCCTCCAAAATCCACAAAACCTTCCACCCTTAAAAATGAAGAGGTGCTACGTGCTCAGATGAGATTTGCCACAGGTTTGTAGTCATCGTTTGACTTAAAAAAACCACATACAATAAGTAAGTTCTCTCAATGAAAAAAAATGCCACTTTACAACACTTTATGCCTCAGGCCTTTTGGGAGTCTAAGGCCAGGTCTTATGTGACTGTATGGTAGATTCTTTGTTTCGGAGTTTTTATAAGAGCCACGGAGCTGAAGTAACACGTGTGCTAGGGGAATCAGTGTTTGTGGAGATATTTGTCCTTAAGTGTGAGGATGAAGACCTTGAGCTTCTGCTGGGTGACTGCTGGGCCACTCCTAGTATTGACCCTCACAAAAAGCGCCGTTGGAACCTTCTCCACAGAGGGTGTGGGAATGAGCTTTCATGACGACACTGAATTACTCTGTTCCTCATTCAATCTGTGTTCCACCTAAGTGGCTTTCCTACTTTCCAGCTGTCCTGAGTTGCAGGCTGCCTTTGGGGTTGACGTTTTTAAAATCAATCACATGTTCTCATGATATCCTAGTAGCTTTTCTTTTCAACTGTACTTGATTTTTACAAAAACCATTAGATTTCAAATTTAACAAGCATTATTAGCCCTACATCAAATGTGTAGGAAAGGAGCTCACTGTCAGAGGACTTGTAACAGAAGTGACATTTGATACAGAACTTCTAATCTCCGTTTTGTTTCATTTGCCCTTTGTTAAAGATCACCATGATGTAATGTTTCTGTAGATATTTTGAGTGTAATTTACAAACATCTGTGAAAGAATGGATCATTCTTAAGAGCCCACTGAGTCTACGCGAGATACTGCAATAGGATGCAACAAATCAGTTCATGAAATATCTTAGAAATATCCTAAACAGATATTTTATGATCAACTGTGAATGGTGTTACTGAGTTGAAGTGTTTATGAAACACAGCCACTTAGCCATGAACTGTTTTTCAGGGGTTGGTCTAGACACCTTAGTGGTGAAGAACTTAACTGGTCTGCACAGAGCCCTGACCTCAATCCCACTGAACACCTTTGGGATGAAATCGAGAAAGGCCGTCTTGTCCAACATCAGTGTCTGTCCTCACAGATGATCTTCTGGGTGAATATTAATGCCTATGGACTTAAAAATTGATGTCATAAAATCTCCTGTGGGTGTCCCAGTACTTTTGTCAATATAGATCACCACACATGTGCACTTGTGCACTCACCATAAAAAATAAAATAGTTATAGCGTCCCAGCTTTTTGATGACCAATAAAATGTAACTTAATTATTCTATTTACCATGTGTAGCAGAATCTTCGATGTATTTTTCAAGCAATTCTACCTATATAGCGTTTTATATTTGCAGGGCTTTACTATGGCTCTCCTATCCAGTAAGTGGCGCTGCAGTAATCAACCTCTCGTTTAACGACGGACGCGGTCGGAAATGTCATGTGTCAAGTCGTGCGGAAGAAACAACAACAATGACTGCACATACTTATACAGAAAAAATTATCTTGTTTAGCTGAGTAAGTGTAATTATTGATTAAGAGAAGAGAATAAATCTATGGGTTCTTCTTTTCCTCTAGCTAAGCCAGCCAGCTATGTTTTTAGTAAGCTAAGTCAACACAGATTTATATATTTGGTTTAGCTAGATAGCTAACTAGCTAGCCAGCAAAAAATGTCGAAGATAGATAAGTCATCTGCTGGTGACGGAGAATCCAAACACCTGCCCATTTACCAGCACAGAAAGAAACTTGTTGAAGCTGTAAAGGCAAACCAGTTTCTGGTTGTTACGGGCGAAACTGGCAGTGGTAAAACCACCCAACTTCCACAATACTTGTATCAAGCTGGTAAGCCACGTTACCCCACTGCCCAATAAATAAATAACAAAGCCAAGATCACAATTCTGTGTGTTTCTGATGTGCTTCCAATTTAATACATTCGTCTTTAGGTTTATGCAGCAACGGGAAAATAGGCGTGACTCAACCCCGAAGAGTGGCAGCCATCACTGTAGCTCAGAGGGTGGCACAGGAGATGGGTGTCAGGCTAGGCCTGGAGGTTGGCTACCAAGTGCGCTTTGACGACTGCACTACGAAGGTTAGAGACTATATCCGGCATCATCTCTCGCACTGTGTGGAAAGTAATGTACTGTAATATACTGCTCCCTGGCTGTCTGTTTTTAGGTGTCTTTGTTTTTTGGACCTTAGGAAACTTTGATTAAGTACATGACAGATGGTTGCATGTTGAAGGAAATCCTTGCAGACCCTGGCTTAACACCATACAGTGTTGTGATTCTTGACGAAGTCCACGAGAGGAGTCTTAACACGGTATATATTTTTCTATAAACATTAACATAACACACCAAATCTTCTTGCTTTTTACGTTTTTTTTTCTTTCAAACCTGCCTTTCATTTATATAAATGCAGAGGTGGACATTCCAGGTTCAGAAAGTAAAGGTCCTCACCAGGATTTTGCTCAAGCTTCCTGCATTTTCTCATTAGCGCAAGCCTGCAGGTAAAATTAGTTTGTGGTATCAACGTAATCTAGGATGCTTGAGCAAAGTACTGGTGAGGACTTTTACTTTCTGAACCTGGAATGTCCACCTCTGTATAAATGTATCATTTCCCTCAGTGTTTAAAATAGTGTCTGTGATCCTCAAATAATTGTTTCTGTGGTAGGATGTCTTGCTTGGTTTGCTGAAAAAGACCCCTTCTCGAGGTTGCTATGGCCGCACAGTCCCTCTGAAGGTGGTGGTGATGTCAGCTACCCTGGAAACGGACAAGCTCAGTGCTTTTCTGGGCAATTGTCCTGTGTTCACAGTCCCTGGCAGAACCTTTCCAGTGAAAGAGTTGTTCTGTGACCTCATTGGGCCAAAGGACAAAGACAGTTCTGTGTATGTGAAAGAGGTGAATTGCAAAAGTGTCCATTACATTGAATGCTGGGTGTTTGTGTGTTGTTCGTTGAGATGATTTTGAGGAATTGTTTTGTATTGGTCGGTGAAGGTGGTGAAGGTGGCTTTAAATGTCCATACCAGCGAAGCGTCTGGAGATATCCTTGCGTTTCTGACAGGTAAACAGACACGCTTTTGAAATTATTTAATGTTCTTTAATGTGTTGTGCTTTGTCTTTTAACATTTTTAAAAAGTATATACACAACTTAAAAAACAGTTTGGCATCATGTTTTTTACAGGGCAGTCAGAGATTGAGAAAGCATGTGACCTGCTCTTTGAGAAGGCAGAGGCCATAGACTACCGTTACGATATGCTTGATGGCTCAGTGGAAGGCCTTCTCATTCTTCCTCTCTATGGATCAATGCCAACAGGTATCACAGGTCTTCAAGCCAGATATATTCAGAATAGAGTGGTTGTGCCTAACCCCGCATGCACTCAGCGAAAGGTCGTTACAGCTAACATCTGCTTGCAGATCAACAAAGGCAGATATTCCAGCCAGCCCCTGCTGGAGTCAGGAAGTGTGTGGTGGCAACCAACATAGCAGCAACATCCCTCACAATCAATGGGATCAGGTGAGTCACAGCATCACTCTCTCTGACACAGATTGAGGAAAAAGTCTTAGTTGTGTTAGAGACTTTCCAGAGTCTCCTCCACGCTAGCAACACCAAGATCTTAGAGAGCAATTTCCAAGGAGCACACATACGGTATATATAAAATACTGTATATATGCATGTATACACATACACTGCTCTAGAAAATATTGTTGGTTACATGCTGGAAAAGAAAAGACATTAAAATAGGGGAGGAAGGCCTGGGGAAGATGCTTAATTGGAACCTTTCCAGTAAAAGAACTTTTGGTGTTGTGTTTCTTTATTTTAGATATATTGTTGATAGTGGATTTGTGAAACAGCTGAACCACAACTCAAGAGTTGGCTTGGACATCCTTGAAGTGGTACCTATATCAAAGTAAGTAATTAACAACCATGGCTATTTACAGTGACCTTGAAACAGTCTGTGCATGCAGGAAACCTCTCAAACGCCACACTGAAAGAATTTCCATGGAGGAGTTGGAAAAACCTTCTTCTAGTCGATATCAGAGACTGGTAGATGGTTATAAGAAGCATCTGAGGTTATTTTGGCCAAAAGGGGTAGTATCAGCTATTAGGGCAAAGGGAGACCTAATTTTTTTCTTCAGTAAGAATTTAGCTTTTGTTTTTGTTGAGTTTTTGTTGGCCACTTCATACCGGAGGTCTTTCTTTACACAATAGCAGAAGTTTGGCAGTGGTGTGTTCAAACTCACTGATGACCCATTCTATTTCTAATGGGCTTAACAAACATCTGAACTCAAGAATTAGGAGGAGTATTCATGCTTATGGATACTTTTAGCCTGTGTGTACACTGTGGCAGGGAGGGAGAGAGGTTAATGTCTTGGGAGGCTTTCCTTCATGTCTGGGTTGGTCTGTGTTTGGTTATTGTGTAGGAGTGAGGCCCAACAAAGAGCGGGTAGGGCAGGAAGAACCTCGGCAGGAAAGTGCTTCAGAATCTACAGCAAAGAATTCTGGGAGAGCTGCATGCCTGAGTACACCGTCCCAGAGATCCAGAGAACAAGTCTCACTTCTGTAGTCCTCACGCTCAAATGCCTCGGAGTGCATGATGTGATCAGGTATTGTTTAGGTTGGGAATTAATTGGTTTGATTTTTTTTATATTATTGATAACTTGTTCATCTATAGAGACTTTTCTTATGCTGCCTTATGTAGGTTTCCCTACCTGGATCATCCAGAGGAGAGGTTTATCTTGATGGCACTGAAGCAGCTCTACCAGTATGATGCAATTGACAGGTAAATGATGTAAAATATGTTCAGGTAGAAACATTGCCATGAAATCCACAAGGTTTCCAGAGAAACTGAACATTTCAGACAGAGGTGCTTCATGAGCTGTCCTTCAAAGTGCTTCTGAAGTTCTAGAAGATTAAACCAATTTGTTAGAAAATCAAAAGCATGGTGCAAAGTTGATGAATGACCTCTATCTACAACATTTTGTTTTTCTGGAAACCTTGCACACTGTCACATATAAATGTGTGTGTGCGTGTGTCCATGTATGCACACACACACATAAAAATCTTGGACAGATATTTCTGTGTAAACTGTGTCTGGATTTGGGGGTGGGATGAAAGGAAGGGTGGTGTGACCCAGCTGGGAAGGCTGATGGTGGAGTTGCCCCTCTCTCCTGGATTGAGCCGTGCGCTGCTCAGCTCTGCTGCTCTGGGCTGTGAGGAGCTGCTACTCCCTGTGGCAGCCATGCTCTCCGTGGAGAACATTTTCATCCGACCAGGTATCGTGTTCGGCAGCAGGAACTTGCATGGTTTCTGCATTTCGGTGCATGAATGAACCTCTCTGCTGCTGTTCAGGCCACCCAGAGAAACAAAAGCAAGCAGAGATTGTCCACAAGCAGCTTTCCACGTGTGCAGGCAGCTGCAACGACTTCCTCCAGCTCCACTACACATTTGAGAAGTGCAAAGCAAGGTGCCATTATTTAGGTGTTTCTGATGGCGTGCCTTCAGAAACATGATTTTTCTTTCTTTCTTTTCTTTTTTTTTTTTTTTAAACCAGGTAAAATACTTATACATTGATCTTGTGTGCAGTGACAATCCGTCCACATGGTGTAAAAATCACTGGATACACTGGCGGGCAGTGAAGTCAGCCTTCAGTGTTGAGACTCAACTTAGGGAGATACTTCTCCGTTTAAAACAGGTATTCCACACTGTCACAAGACAAACTGAAACAAAACCTTTGCATTTTTTATGTATGATACAATGGAAATTTTCTGATAATCTGTGCCAACAAGGTAATAAATTCTTATCACCTGAAGAGATGGATGGATGCTTTATTGATCCTAAAAGAACAGTATTGTAACAGGTGCAATAGTCTATGCATGAGTGAAATGGAAATATCTCTCTAGTTTTAAGTGGAGGAAATGCATTCAACAGTATCATCAAGTTGTTAAGCCCAGTTTGGCTTTCCCTGTCTAGAAATCACTCCATCCTAAAGTTATTGGAACATTATGTAAGATATTAACATACACCCATAAAGGAAGGGATTATTTGAGAGTAGCTCGGTCTGATATGTACCTTCTTGAAAAAACACAAGCGTCATAAACATTATTTGGTGACTGAGGCAAGTTCTGATTCACACAAGTATTTCAAATGTTGTATGCACCTGGGTCTGAGTCAGGTCTTGTTCATGTTTCTGATCATGTTCAGTATTGTGTAATGTACAAAAAATACAGTCAACAGAAATGTTTTCTCACTTCAGTTAATTTTATATCTTTTCTCTTTCTCTCCTTTTTACTTTTGTGTTTGTCTTTTTTAGAAAAAAGATTTCCCACAGGAGACGTTTACGGGCAGTAGCAGTGAACTACTAAGGCAGTGCCTCTGTCAGGGTTATTTCACTAATGTGGCAAGGAGGTCTATTGGAAAGGCATTTTGTACTATGGATGGACACGGTTCCACAGTTCACATTCATCCCTCCTCATCAGTAAGGAATTTTACTGAAAATATTTTAGTAAAAGTAAAATATTCCTAACTAACTGACTTGTTTCGTTGAATGCTGCATTCATGCTGATATTTTTCCAGCTTTTTGGGCAAGAGTCTAAGCTAGACTGGATCATTTTCCACGACGTTTTGGTCACGGGACGGATTTATATGAGAACTGTGTGTCCCATCCGGTATGATTGGGTGAAGGACCTCCTTCCAAAGTTGCACGAGATTGATGTTTATGAACTAAGCAGTGTTGCAAGAGAGGAAGTCACTGATGAGGAGATGGCACACTGGGAAAAGAAAAGAGCAGCTAAAAGTCAAACGGGTATTTCATTCATGATACAGAAACATAATTGTAGTGCCAATTTTTGGGGATTGAGACGACTGTTATGGTAATGCTTTATCTTCTTGAACAGATACGAGTGAAGACGCATTGAAGAAGCTTGAGAAGAGAAACAATGAAAGCTCAATAACAGAGGCTCGCGCTCGGTATTTACAGAGAAAACGGAATCGGATCCAGGCGAAAGACTCATGAAGAGATGATGCTTATTTTATATTACAGTAGTTTGACTCATTTATTCATAAAAATGTTCCATCTCTGAAAAGCTCCTCATATCTGAACACATTGATGAATATTTTGTAAAATGTTTTTTGTTAAATAAATTATTACACCTTTGACATTAAGCAAAAATTACTAAATTAAGAAATTGATGAACTCAAAGAAATGATGTAGCAGTGGAACTGTAGAATGGTGAGACACTATAACTGAAGATAGTGATGTCAAACTCTAAATGGATAGAGCTTTGTCAGTGTTTCAAAACCTTTCAGCTGTTCTGTTCGAAACTGAACCAGAAGTCACAAATCACAAACGGCCTGCCTGCCTGATCTGTGGTACTCTGTTCTCGATTGGCCTCTGCATAAATTACTGACTTTGGTTTTGGATAAGCATTTTGGATAGGTTGAAACATATTTCATAATGTGGAAGGAACTAGGAGATGACCCAGGTCAGCTATGCGAGATCAGGTTGCGTAGGGAAAAAAAAAAGTTAAATTCATGCATTGCCTGCAACATCTCTCGTTTTGCAACCACACAAGGACGATGCAAAATATCTTCAGACAAAGCACCCTGACTCTTATTTTTTTTTTTCAGAAATACGTACGTGTATTTTGAGTATTTTTATTTATTTTTTGAGTTCTATATGTTCCTCTCTGTTTTGTTAGTTTTACCTGAAAGGATGGAAAATGAGAGAATGACCCAGATGAAACTCTTGTTGGCTTCACTGGGAAGGATTCACAACCCTTTTCTGCTGTGGAAGATGAAGGTTTCAGAGTTTGAAACCTTCACCACCCCAATTACACCCATCCAGTGAGAAATACCCTCACAGCTGTATTAAGCTCCCAGTATAGAAAATGAAGGACAAAACATTGACAGGGGTGTTGAAAACTAAAGCTATGAGTGTTATTTAACACAGCGGGTCGGAGTCCATACATTGGTATCTCTGTTAGATCCCTGATTCAGAGTTATGGCTTTTGGATGTCCATAAAATGCAAACCAAGCCATGAAGTCTGAATGCTGCACTTCCTTAGCTTTGTCCACTTAATTACTTCGCTTGACAAGTAAATGGCTTTGCACCCGAGGTAGATTTCCTTATTCTACATAGTAATAAAGAGGCTGCATTTAAGCAAACTGGCAGATCATAATAACGAACAGTTCGTTGAAGTTCAAAACCTTCTGTGCCTCGTAGGTCATTCGAAGTATGAACCACAATTTTATATTCAGTACGTAAGCACTAACTACACAAGCACTCCCTACAAATACTTGACGTTTCGTGTACATCAAGATTTAAAATGACATGTACTGACATATATCGATAATAACTTAAGAATTAAATAACAGATCAAATATGTTTTCATTGCTATTCGCCATTTATTTCATTAATTTGACGACGACACAGGTATTTGGCCACAAGATGTCACTGTGGAGGGATGCTTCGACCTTTCCTAAAGATCAACTCTTTTTTAATCAATCGCTTGAGTCGATAAGATCTCTCGAAGTTTCCTTTTCTGTCATCATTACCTGAGGATTTACCTAGCTATACCTTTGACATTTAAAATCTTGGGAGCGTCCCCGGAACTGACGTACATATAATATGCTGAATGATGTGGCAAAAAAATAAATGACTGATTGCATTGGTAATTTGAACTAATCTCAGTATTCAACGCTCAAATCCAAGCATGCCCACATTAAAAGATAGTTCCTGCATCATACAAGTAGACCCAGTAATAATCAGTATTCGCCAAATTATTTGAATTCTTTATGCTTCCGCCACAGAAATCTATGATGCTTCCGTATTGAGAGTCTTCCGAGCTGTTTCCGCCGCCATTGCGGGTTTCGGGAGTTCAGTTCTGGGTCCGCCGATTTCCATCTGAGCAGTGGCGAAAACGTCAACATCCGGGCATAGAATCGGCGCCGTTCGTGTAACAATCTGTAAACCTTTGGTTTCTTTGAGTTTTCGTATTTTCATTTTTTCCGCTCGTATTTATTTAGTGGCATTGACTGCTGTGTCCGTGGAAGAGGTCTTAGCAAGAAGCTAGCTAGCTAGCCAGAATATTCAGGACTCCGGCCGGGAGAGAGCAAATTACGACTATGGCTCAGATCCTGCCTATCCGCTTTCAGGAGCACCTTCAGGTAAATTATATTCAACTTGCTACCGAATTACTTTATTGAATTTGAAAAGGCACAATTAGGATTTGATGCAAACTTCGAGTACTTTCTCGCAGATAACTAGGTTTGCTGAATTGGCTGGCAAAGCTAGCTAGCAGCGCCAGTCTAAATTAGCCTTGCGATAGCCGGTAGTACGAGCCAAATGAATGACCTCCCATCCATTTCTTAGCTAACTATGTGCCATCAAGGTGGCTAATAGCTACTCAACGCCACCTACGTGAATATCGTGAAATAACAAGTCTTGAAATACAGACAGATAATTGTTCTGTTAATTCATACGCTTAGTAGTTAGCTAGCTAGCTAATTGGTTTGGATAGAGATTTTTTTGGGACGGTTTTCTGATGGTGCTTAACGTTATTAGCTAGCTATGCTAGGTAGCTAACCGCTAGCTAACTGTATAGCTATATTGAATGTAAAAATCAACTGCATAAACAGCTAACGTTATTTAGCTAGCATATCTTGCTAGCTACCCCAGTGTGTGGAATAATTGTTAGTGACCAATGTTGATTGTGTTGCGCAACGTGTTTTTTTTCCCCCTTTTTTTTCTTGGCATTACACCTTGGCCTTTGACACTAGCTCTCTATCTAGCTCTAACTACCTACCACAGGACGACATATTTGGGACAGGTCCGACGAACGTGCAGGTGTTACGGTTGTTGGATAGCAAAAAAAAAAATAAACATGTTGGGCTACGCTGAAATAAACATGATGTGCCCGTGACATTACTTACACTTGAGTGTTGTAGCTAACCAGATATTTTGGTCCCTTAGTCTTGCAACACATTGGATCATGTTGAATACTCGCAAAGGTGTTGGATCTGTAATTATTTTTAATATGATGACAAAGCAGATTTTAGTGACAATTCTCAAGCCCAGTTTGCTTTGAAATTGTAAATATCTTGATGTTTAATCACATTGATGCATTATTGTTAACCTGTAGGGCCAGTGCACGCTAATGTTAGTGTGTGATGCTGAATGCAAGGCTTGTTTTTTGCTCTATGTGTGCCTTTTGCTTTCTCCTAACTTATCCTGTGGTTGGTTGGTTTGTCTCTTCTCTCTAACCAGCTCCAGAACCTGGGCATTAACCCAGCTAACATAGGGTTCAGCACCCTCACCATGGAGTCTGATAAGTTCATCTGTGTTCGGGAGAAGGTTGGAGAGCAGGCTCAGGTGGTGATCATTGATATGAATGACCCCAACACACCCATTCGCAGGCCCATCTCAGCAGATAGTGCCATCATGAACCCGGCAAGCAAAGTAATAGCTCTTAAAGGTAAGACAAAGTCCAATGAAAATGTCCTCCTTCAAATGTAATTCTTTAATTTCTTGGCCTCCTCAAACGTGCTTGTGGTTAACTGGGTTACATCGTTTTTTTGTTTTGTTTTGTTTTGTTTGGGCGTCATTTGGGTGTCATTTTTAACACGGTAGCTTAGCGTACTCCATATCCCATTGTGTGTCTCCTAGTTAATGATGTTTATGTACTGTACACTGTCCACTCTTTCATGTTTGTTCATATTCACAACCATGTCTGTTTTTGTTTTATATAAAGTCTGCTGTTGGACACTTTCTGCCTGCCTCTTTCAGTAATTTTGTGTTTAAAAAAAACTAGTAGTAAAGTGCTCATTGGAATTGTCTTGCTGTCATAAATGCTTTGTCTGTTTTTGCTTGTTTTTGTTCCTTTTTATTTTTTTACTGCTTTCTTATGTTTGCAGACGGTGAGTTAAATTTCATATATCCTGAGTTGTGGGGTCTTGTTGTGAAATGTGGGAGAAATTGAATAGCTTTTAGATTGATTGATGGGTCAGTTTTGTGTGGGGACAGGTTTACACCTTACACAAATAGCAACATAATATCTCCCTCTTTTAGACGGGCCACAGCAAACTATTCCTATGCAGTAAAATATATTTTCAGTCGTCAGAAATGATTGAAAATGATTTTCAATGACTTATTAAGCATGGTTTGTTCTCAGCTGTTTCTGATCGCTGTAATATTGCATTAATTTATTTAGCGTAATTTATATATTGTAGCTAACGGAAATTAATCCAAAGTACAGTTAATGAATTAAATTTAGGAAGCTGGGAGGCAACCATCCCTCTCTGTGTTCTATAGTATGAGAGCACATCAATCATTCCCATTTTGATCTTTTAAGGTTTTCTAAGTGAAATATTTGTTACCTTTTAGCCTTGTATTATGATTGACTGCTAACTTGAGTGTTCACAATGATGGTATTTAAGTCACTGATTTCGGAGTCTCAACTTTGTCAGCTTCTCTGTTATCTGGCACCAGTTGTGGTCTTGTGCATGCGGTACTTTAATAAGGACAAATTCTCTTAACCGGCTCTTCGCTTGTGTTGAGTGTGTGTGTGTGTGTGAGAACAGAGAACAATAACAATCATCCCGCGTCAGGAAAGCACACACTGGTGTATGTTGGCTTTCTGTCTGCACCTAGTTCAGATACAGTGCATGAATGTGAAGCAGGACTTTCTGGTGGACATGAACATGGAAATTAAAAACAAGTTTGAAGTTCAAGAGAGCATTTCTCTGTACAGAGAGACTGCACGTTAATCTGGAAACTCGAAGAAAAATGATCTGTGCTTCACTCATTATGGTTTTGTGCTAGTCCTGTCTGCATTCAGATCTTACTTCAAGCCAGCCTGTACTCCTTCACTACATTAAGCTTTATATATTAAAATGTCTACATGCATATTTATATATTAAAGCGTCTGTATATTTTAACCTCCAGCAGCTGAAGCACAAGTATACATGCAGATTAAGTAAAATATGTAAATGCTGAAATAGGATATTTTGATTGTCTAATTAATGCTAAAAGATTTGTAGAACAGAAACTTTCACTTCTCATTTAGTTTCAGAATAAGCACTCATCTTGTATTGATCTGGCATATTTCCTTGTGTTCTATACAAGCAATTTAAAGACAAGATTCAAAGAACAAATTAGTATGTGTTTAATGAATTGGATAAATTGGTAAATTGCCCTTACAATCCAGTGCATGAGTGCATTGTACTGGATATCTTAATGTAAAAGTACTGAACTGAATGCAGAGAAAAAATTGTTGGATGTGTGTAAATGTTTGCAGTGGTTGATCTTTTTATTGATTTTATTTATGTTTTACTTAATTTTGCATTGCAACTGTTTGTTGTCTGAAGTCATGCTGTCTTTACACTTATGACTTCCGATGTTCACGTCTCTTGTATCTGTCACAACACAGCATATGGTATACCACCCTTCTTTTAAACATTGTGTGCGTGTGTGTGTGTGTGTGTGTATGTATATATGTAGTTGTGTTCATTTCAATACACCAATAAAATGTTCAGTACAGTTT
>JAOYMR010000012.1:15449335-15462048 GCA_025802075.1 Tenebrosternarchus preto | reverse complement strand
TGGATTTTTCCCCCCACCGTCATGCGACCTTCTCCTACTGTAGACTGTCCTTCCCTGTTTTTTGAGCATGTTTGCTTTACTAAGCTCGATAATCTGCTTCAGTTCCTCACCCCCCCCCCCCCCCCCTAAAAAAACAAACAAAAAAACCCCTAAAAAAAAAACAACAACACTCAGACCACATTGTTCTCAGATGCTTCCTGTCTTGACATATCAGATGGATTATCAGGATTGGGCCTTCTTTTGGATTAAAGACTTTTTTTTTACATGATTGTACCACAAAAGGAACATGAAACACATGAACTAAGATCAAATATGACATTGTTTGCTAAGTGTGCACACACTAAATGACATGGTGCTCCCTACAAGATGATCAAGTGCTATTGAGGAATGGTTTGTGTGGGATGTGCTGTGATTTTACAGTATTTCTTGGGAAGCAGAGTGGCTTTCCGAATCTGAATTAAATCATTGTTAATTAAAAGATGAATTTATTGTGGAGATTCCACCGAGCAGAGGTTGATAAGTTGGCTTAAAAGTCTTATTCTCATTGAACAGTGAATACACGCCACAGATATGATGGAACAGTAAACAAGAGCCTCAATAAAAAACAAAGACATTGACTTTTTAAATTGTTTCTTTTACATGCTGGAGGATTCAAATTGTTCTTGTTGTTGAAATATGTGCTTAGCAAAAATATATTCTAAAGCTAAAACACTAAAAAATGTATTGCGTACTGGTTGTACAAAAAAGCAATTCGGTTTAAGAATCTCACCTGTCCATTCTGAAAAAAGCAATTTGTTTAAGAACGTCACCCGTCTGTTATGAACTGACAGCCAGTCGTTTTGGTGTGGAAGAGGATATTCTTTCATCCATGTAGCTATTAGATGTATCATATGGTTTTAGAAATGCAAACAGAATTGCACTTCTCATGGATTCTCACTTCTCAAGATATGGGTGTGAAGTGGGATCAACTCTGCTTTTCTTAGTTGTTTAAACTGCCTTGTGATCATATGTGGTACTATTTTGTGTCTTAAAAGGTGAATTGCTCTCACTGAAATGTACATGCACACACACGCACACAAGAAATCAACCAGAAGTCAAAACAAAACCACAGCACCCATAAGCTGCATACATTTAAAAAATATTTTAAAGGGTTTTTTCCCCCCTCTCATTCATTAAAAAGTCACAATTAAAATTTCCCCCAAAATACTTAGTTATTAGCAGAAAAATGTTCAACAAAAAATCTTTTTAATTTAAATATGTAACCACTTGTTGACTTACTACTGAGGGGAAATTCCTTTGGCAGAAGTAACGGTTTTTCATTTGATTAATTTTTTTTCTTTTTTCTTTTTTTTTAGTTTTGGGTTTTTTGATTGATGCATGTGTGATAAAAATTTGGCATCAGCATTCTTTAAATGTGCAGTGCAGACTTAAATGCTGAACAGTAAATTCCCAACAGGTTGTGTCTTGTAAAGGCTGTGGCTTTCAGCAGGAGGTATTCCATGCTTTCTCCTTTCATTCAGGCCTTTTGCGGGATGATTATCCACTCCCGTCAGATCATGCCGCAAACCCCCTGCCTCACGCTGAGGACGTCTGCATGAAGATTGACGGAATACAGGAAATGTTTTGCTGTGGAGTCTGATGGTAGTGTGTATGTTTTTAAGGCTGATGTTCATGAAGGATTCCTTCCTCTGTGCCACTGTCACACACACACACAGCTTTTGTTGATTACTGTGATTAATGTTAGTACTGTTGTGGTCCTAAAAACATACAGTTCATTGGACATTTTTATTGGGCTCCACCTTTCATTAGTTTTTTTCTTAGTTATCTAGTTTAGTGGAACAGTAAGGTGCAGGAGTTTTTAACAGTAGTCAGAAACAGACATTGCCTTCAAAACGCGTCCCAACCTATACTGTAATGTTGCCTGTGGTCAGACCGTCAGTAAAGTACTTTTACTGCAAGATTGTTTTCAAACCCTCAAGCACCGTGATGGTAGGAGAAAGATAGAAAAAAACGGGTAGGGCCTACAAAAATGTGGGTCTCGGATGTGTTGCCAAGGAAACGGGAGGTTTTGGAGGTCAAGATCAACCGAGAGTGCAGATCACTTAATGGTGCAGGAGAAGAAGAGTTGTGAGTGTCCCACCTCAGGTCGGGACAGACTTGCTCCTTAATGGGCCGAGTTTACTACTCTTCAGAAACTGAGTGTGGGTTTCGAAAAGCCTGGCCTCTCCTCTAGCATGGTACATAGACTCGGTGGTGGTGGAACCGAAGAAACCAGGACCATGAATTTTTAGTTGTTTCCCTGATTTTATTTTAGGGATTGTGGATAACCACACATTTTCAGTTTTGCCATGATGTACTTTGACAGGTTGAACTTTGAACCTTTAAATAATGTACATCCTTTTTATGTTTTTAATCTTCTGCTTTGAATGAAAGTTTTAGCAATGGGTGTTACCCCATGTGATATTTTAGGTCAGTTCTTTCAAACCCTTTCAGCTTTATGTCCTTTAGGATGCTTTAGTCCGTAATAATTACTAGAATTTTGTCATCTTATAACCTTATATACAATATCACTTCACAGAGAAACCTGTGGGGGGCAGCATTAAAGACTTATCATATCTAGTTAGTCCTATGGAAAGTCGACGAGGAAGATAGATCAAAACATTGGGGCGTTGCTAATATTTTGGAAAGTAGGAGCTGATCTGAAATTCGTTATCATGAAGACATTTTAAACCCAGGTAAAAAAAAAAAAGCACGATTTTTTTATGTGGCAACTTCTTGCATATGTTACTAGATAATTAGCTATATATTCTTCAGGCTGCTGGAACACACCAGCTGTTTAGTTCCATAAACTGCCCATCCAGCCGGAGCTGATGATGACAGATAGCTGAGTATACAGGAACCTAGCTAGCCAGCTGCAAGAGTAAACGAGATGGCACATCTAGACCTTTCCCCCGCTAATCACGTTTGCTAAAAGCAATTGTGGGTGACCTATTTAACAATAGTAGGTAACGATGTAAGCGCAAAAACTGTTGTTAAGTGTTGTCTATTTGATTTAAGTTTAGCCGGCTAGCTAGTCACCCAGGTAGGAGCTAACAAACGCTTGTCGTATTTTCGGTGTCTCTGACTTTCGGGAAGCCAAGGTTAACTGCAATTCTAGGCATTTTCTCATAGTGGCAAAATACTAACATTATAGCAATGTTGCAGGCAACCTGAAACCAGGCCCAGGACCTTTTCTGAGAGCCAAGACTATTTATTTACGGCAAGATTTCTCCATCTTTCTGTATTCACAGGATCCTCCTTGTACAATGGTCCAGCAAGAGCGTCTCGGCGCTTCCGGAAGGGGCACGTGTGAATTTATGATGCAACGGAAACTTCTTGGATTTGGGGCATTTGTGGCCTGGATGATCCTGTTTCATTTATTGGTGAATGTATGGCTCCTGTGTTTGTTTACTAGTCTTTTAGTAGTCATAGGTGGTTGGCTTGGATCTCAGGCTATCCTTGACTCTGAAAGTGTCATTCATCTCGAGCATTTTGTCACACTGAACAAGATCCAGTCTTCTGCAGAAAGTGAGCTGCAGCTGGACTATGAGATCCAGAATACAGTTTCAAAGATCATACGAGACTTTGTATCTTCGTGGTACAAAACCGTGTCCTCGGAGCATGAGTTTGAAGAGGAAGTTCACAATGCCATGATCTCTATGGCGATGGAACTCAAGCGTCGTGCTCAGAAAGTGGACAGGAAAGCTTTAACACTGAGGACGCTAGATCTTTGTGGATGCCATCTCCAGAGCTACTTAAGAGCCAAAGACATAATGGCTGAAAATGCAGGCAGAAAGGAAGGAAATGAAGGCAGCCTCTGGGATGCATACAGCAAATGTTTCACGCCACATCCAGCTCTGCAAAGTTCTACTATGGAAGTGAATTATGCAAGGGCAATTGTAGATATGCTTTTACACATCCTTGTCCCACCGCCACATCTTGAAACCAGAACAGGGAGATTTGTGGTGTGTGAACTTATAACATGCAACATTCTTCTGCCTTTAATTGGGAAACTGTCTGATCCTGACTGGTTAAACATGTTGATTGTGGATGTCTTTAACAAGTCCAGCAAGTCGGAATCGGTTCAAGCGGAGTTGTCGGAAAATTTGTCTCAGGCACAGGTGGTTCCATCCAAGGAAGATTCACCACAGGAGCTTGAGACTGCTTCTTCTTTAACGATTGAGGTCCATCCAGATCCCCTGACTGTCATTGAGGCCCCAGTGCCAGAATTGGTTGCTTATGATGTCATTGACTCTGCCAAGGTTTACTGTCCACAGAACATAGAGGAGGAAGAACCCAGACATACCAAGCAATTTCCTTCAGTGAATACAAGACGTTACCTGAAATTTGGCAAATCTAATCCCTTCTATCAAGAAACAGATGCTGACTTGGAGTCTCCCCTGAATGATCTCAGGAGGAGCTCGCTTGAATCGTTGGTTTTAATTGGCACTGAAGAAGCAGAAAAACTCACGGTGTGTCCTTCTCCAGTAGAGGGAGTGCTAACTCTTGAGGACGAGGTGTGCACCAGTTCGAATGCGGCCGAGAGCCTGTATCCTAAAGTTGTGGTTGCCGAGATACAAGGACCCTCAGACGCTGACGGGACAGATGAGTTGTCATCAAGCTTTTGCTCCCTTCAAGAACTGGAGAAGAGTCCAATGAAAGCAGGCCTGGAGATGACTGGAGTGGAGCAGTGCCTGACGCTGAATCCCAGCGGCGTGACGGAATCGCTGCAGGATTCGCCTTCGGCTGGGAACTTACCGCTCTCTCCGTTCACGTTTGAACCCCTGAACAGCCCAGAGGGACCCGTTAGTATTCAGAACCTTCGCATTACGGGGACCATCACAGCCAAGGAGCACCGGGGCACTGGCTCACACCCCTACACGCTCTACACTGTGAAGGTGAGTTTCCATCTCCATAAGGAGTTTGACTTTCTGATGTCTGTTCTCTGATCTTGATAAAAAAAAAGATCAGAGAAAGACACAGTGAAATGAGGTATTGTTTAAGCATATAACTATTTAAGTATACAGTACTTAAATATTTTAAGTGTATAAAAGAAAAATTAAAGAAATATATGGACCTCTTCCAGCAAAAGTTCAGTGCTTGTCATACTGTAGTGGCTGTGATGGAGTTGTCATGTCTGTCTAATGTGGTTGGTGCAGTGTAAAAAGTAGCAGTGCTGCCTCTTCAGTCCCTGTCCAGGCAAGTGCTCTATTGTGCTATACCACTTATATATATTATAATATTTATTTCCACAAGCTAATTCAACAAGTAGCAATTAAGGTAGAGCCTTTAAAGTTTGTCCAAAATTAGCATTTATTAACACGTAGCTAAATATTACAAACCAAAAATATAAGTTGCTCAATTATTATAATAGTATCAATTATTAGTAATATAAATAACATTCTTTTTTGCTGCTACTGTGCATTTCACATGTCCAGGCCCATCTAGTCCAAATCTCTAAATGTGTAAACAGAATCTGCAGGGGGTTGAATACAACTTGGAAGCAATAGACTTTAACTTGGTAAAATTTGGTTACATTTTCAAGTACAGTAAGAGCGCAACAGTAATGAAGTATTTCCATAGATGTAATAGACTAGGTGGAGTGTAGAGTATGGAACCATGTACAGTGAATCATCCCTGACCAAGAAGTAATGATACTTTTAGAGAGACATCAATGTCACTGATTGCAGATTAGAATTGAAAAACGGACCTGCGAGTGAGTGAGCTGGATCACTTTATGAGATAATGCAGAGATAATCACTTTATGAGATTTCTTGCTGCTGGTTTGCAGTATGAGACAGCGGTGGAATCTGAGAATCCGAGCACTGTGCAGCCTGTGGCCTATCACATGGTCAATCGTCGCTATAGCGAATTCCTAAACCTGCAGACTCGATTGGAGGAGAAATCGGAATTACGCAAAATCCTTAAACGTGAGTTAATCCGCATGATGATGGAACCTCGAAATTTGTCCTCCTTTGTCGCTCTGCTTAGGATGTTTTAAGTGCATTGATTTTTTTAGTGCATTTTTATTTTTATTTTTTTAATGTGCATTGTGTTCCATTTTAGATGTGAAGGGACCTAAGAAGATCTTTCCTGACCTCCCTTTTGGGAACATGGACAGTGACAAAGTCGAAGCCAGGAAAAGTTTGTTGGAAACCTTTCTTAGGGTGAGCTGCCCTGGTTAGGGCTGCACTTGCACTGTAGCGATTGGCACTTCTGCAGTGGGCAGCTTGCAGCCAGCTCAACCAAAGCCTGTTTTTCTGCAGCAACTCTGTGCCATCCCTGAAACTGCCAACAGTGAGGAAATGCAGGAGTTCCTGGCCCTCAATACAGACGCCAGGATTGCTTTCGTGAAGAAGCCATTCATTGTGTCACGAATAGACAAGGTATGTTTGAAAATAAACTTTTTCACCACTTCACATGTGAAGTCATGCATTTCTAGGTGGTGTAAGACTGGCTCACTGTGCTTTGCATGTAACCCGGCAGATTGTTGTCAATGCCATAGTGGACACATTAAAGACGGCCTTCCCCCGCCCAGAGCAGCAGAGCCCTACCGATGAGGTGGATGCTGAGGCTGATGGGAAATTATTCTCTGACAGGAAAACCAAGTATGTGTATACAGGGATGAAGACCCTGAGAGTCACAGTATGTAGTGTAATCAGTGCAGTGATCAGTGATTAGTTTCTACCTCTTTATTTCCAGGTCCAGGATGCGATTTGCCAGTAAACTTGCTCCTACACTTAATGTTTCCAACATGAGACCCAAAGTGCTTTACTGCTTTGATGAGTGTAGCACCGTAAGTGAAAAATCTTCTACCTGCTTCCATCCCTGTGTAGATGCTTGTTTGTCTTGCAGTCAAAGTCCTGCAGTCTTGCGGTCAAAAGTCCTGATTTGTCCTGCAAAGAAAACCGAGTGGACGGAAGTGAAGTGTCAGCACTGATGTTCTGAGCCATGTTTATTCCTCCGGCTGTGCTGTAACACGGCCCCATACCACAATCCCAGCTGTCGTTTCATGCAGGTTTTTAATGGCTTCACTTTGAGTGGTCTGGAGAGCTTCATCTCGGAGAAGGAGGGTGCGGTGAGCAAGGCGGCCGTCAGAGAGGCGGGCGTGGAGGGCGAGGGCGGCGCTGCTGCCGGGTGCAGCCTGAAGTCCTGCCCATGTGCTAAAGATGCGTCCCACGGCGGTGGTGTAAGGAAGAAGGGTAAGACCCATTCTTACACCTCACCAACACGGCCTGTTAACACAGACAGAAAGCGGAAGAGGAAGGATACGTATGTGACAACCAGAATACTCCGGTTTGTCAGGGGTTGCTTCAGGCTCCAGTGTTGCTTTTAATTTTACTTCTAAGATGTCGAAACTGTAACATGGTCATGGAGGAGTTGGGTAGAAAAAATAGTACAAGTCTTTTTGAATACTGGCCTTAGAAAGAAGCCCCTGATTTATACTCTACTGCTAGACAGTGAAATACCAACAGATATGAACAACCGCCCAGGTCTTGAACTAGTTGGTTGCCAAGTTACGGAGTATGTATTGGTCTGCTAAATCTAAGCTTTCTATGAGTTGGACCAGTGTTACTAAGCAAGAGTTATTATTATTATAATAAGTAATATATCAAATAATTGCTTATAACTAATATTACATAATAATAAGTGAAACCTTAAATTGAATTATGTTAAGTTTATTCCAGTGTTTTGTCTGTGTTTGATATAATATGACTTGCCTAACTTGCAGGAATTATGGGGCTAGTAGTTACTTTAAACTTTTGATGGAGGGGTAAGCTGATGAACTGAGCTGATGAAGTATGTGCATGCTACCTCTAGAGGGCAGCAGATTCATATAATTGCACAGTGTTTGTAACTTGGCCGAGGCAATGTTTCAAATATTTAGATCATTAAAGTGTCATTTACTTGGCCTCATGAAGTTTTACTTATTTTGCACTATTTTCAGTTAATGCTTACTGACAGTTTAGTAGGTTTATGACTGATCACACCAGAGTTCAACTGTCAGCTGTGCATGTTACCAGCTTGGTTGTGACCACCACTACTTGTGACTTAAATTTTGTCTCTTCAGTACGATCACCTCAATCATTTTTAAAAACTTTTTGCTAACTATAATTTTGAGAACTAAATTACTTTTCTCCTTAGGGACGTCTTTGGTTATAGTCCCAAACAAAATATTTTCCAGACCTTGTATAGCCTGTGTATTTACATGTACTATGCACACACTGTTCGCATCCTCAATTGTTTTTTTATTGTTTAGGGGAGACTGAGCTTGCTGACATGGTTCTGGACGTCCTCGGTCTGCTGATGAAGGACCAGTGGAGCTGGCTGTGCACAGATAACATCCAGAAGAGCATCAGGCTCCTGTTTGGAACCCTCATAGACCGGTACGCAAAAACAAAATGACTAGCATTAGGCATTTTGGTGTGAGAAATGCACCATGTGTCATCTGAGGGGATGTTTCCTTGTCCAGTTTATGGATTTATTTTATTAGGCTGTTTGTATATTCAGATGGTCACAAGAAAGACAAACAAAATCCAGCCAATTTAAGTTATTAGTACATATATAATAATACAAAAACATAAACCTCTGCAAGAATACCATTAAAAATAATGATGTTTTCAGAAATATGCCGTTTAAATGTTCATTCTCTGATGGTGTTGTTTTAAACTTCTATTGAGTTGGCAAGTTTTTTTTTTTTAATATAATGGAATGATTGTTTTGACCTCAAAGTTGTGAGAATTTAGACCACGTCTTGGCATTCGTACGTTTGGCTGTGTAACGCGCACCGTGTGACGAGACCGCGTGGAGGCCAGAGGACAAGGGACAAGTCACCGGAGGCCACATCTAGATTTAGTGATTCGGTTTGCAAATGATTTGATTTACAGTCTGAATTTGCCGAAAATGTGTTTGTTTGCATTTGTAATAATCTGACTTGATTCGAACCCAGTGCTTTTCTCTGTGTTCTCTCTTGTGGGCATGTAGGACCATGCTTGTAGGTCACCCAGTCAACCACACATCAGACTGTGTTGATCTCAGAAAAGTGTAGTCTTAAAACATCAACACAGCAGCCAGCATTGTGGCCTGAAATGCTTGTATAGTGTGCAAAGTAAGACGCGTATAGAGCAAAAGAAATCAGATCATTATTGGAAAGTGTGCGCATTCAACAGGGATGAGCAGTTATGAAAGTTTTTAGCCAAAATCTATGGATCCAAATCTCTTGGAGTCCACTACCAAGAGCTGAAGAATTTCCACTGGGATAGTTTTCAGTACTCAGGAGAAATATTTGGATGCAAACTCCTTTTCTAAGCTCCTTTGACATTGTTACAAACAGGTGGAAAATATTTTCCAACAGCAGTCATCGAAAGCTAAAGGACTAGCTGTAGCAATGATGATGATTAGAACGCAGTGCTCCCTGGTTTGATATCAGCTGTTAGTCTTAAACAATAACAAATTGCAGTCAGTCAAGTCAAGTCATTTTGTTGTCAGTTCTGCACATGTACAGGACATACAGAGGATTGAAATTACGTTACTCTCCTACCCAAGTTACAGCAAAAAATAAACACAAAAATAAACACTAACGATAATACATTAAATACCAATAAGCAAGTAAATGTAAACAACAGTGCAATATAAAGTTAGAACCTGATTTAAAGTGAGCTAGTACATACCGGTTCTGTTCAAAGTGTCACAGTTAGGTACTGATGAGGGGGTTAGTGGGAGTGACGTTACCAGTAAATACCGGACCAGTATAAGCAGTAGTGCAAATGTAGAGAAATGGAGCTTGAAGGCTGGTCAAAGTGGCCGAGTGCATCTCTGTTCATACGGGCACAGTAGGGTAATGGAGGTGTAGGGCAGGATCATGCATGGTCTGATGAATGAATGACTGATACAACTTTACAACAGTAAAAAAAAAAAAAGAAAAACAAAACAGGATATTCACACCCGTCCAGGTTCATTAAAGGATTTCTCAGTCTCTGCAGTGATGTCTGGGATAAAAATAATGTGGTTTTGAATAGTAAAGTATAAAGTGTAACATTTTGAATTAGTTTTTGATAAATGATCAAGAGCTGTTTATGATTCTGTGCTTTTGGTCTCTCTCTTGCACATCTGCTGATGGACATCATTTTTATCATTTTTGTTTTATGTGAACTTTGACAAGGTTCCCTTGGAGTGACAATGTGACATTGACTTGGATAGTATTTCAGTTTTTCAGGTAGTGTTCAGTTGATAAAATAAAAGTCCTCCTGGCAAACCACGTTTGGCCACTGCAGTGAGGGGAGGGGTATTCCACTCATAATTTTAATGGTACATAACACTTCTTTGGATATGGTTGTTCTTGGATACAGCAGTACAGAAATGCAATAGTGCATTTTTTTGCCTAACAAGAAACACATGCGAGTTCATTCCACGCAATTATGTTTTAACTGTTGAAGAAATATTTTAGTAATATAGAGATAACAACGCAAATCACCATAGTCACAGTGAATGGCAGAAGCACTGGTTGCTCCAAGGCGATTCTTGCTGACTGCTTACCAGTACAGTGTTCTGATGAAAGGTCATTGTTATTTCACTTCAGCAGTTCCTTTGGACTTTAGCCTATAACTCCAAATTCCTTGGCACGCAGGTTTTTTCCCTTGTCTGAGAGATGACATTTTGACAGCAATAAATGTTAAATAACCATTATGATTGGTAGTAGCTATTACATCTCTAATAGCCTATAATTACACTTTATAAAATCAAATTAGTCAAATTTTTATTGAACCTTTCTAAGTGGAATATGTTGCTGTCCGATTGTGTGGTTTCATGGCCGATTGTCTTTCTGCCGACTGCGGTAATGTCCATGTTACTATAAGTTCAGGTGGGTTGTGTGTGGTCAGCTGTTACCCAATACTGTTCCAGTTTCTTAGTTTCTTGATGGGATTGAGAAGTGTAATGTAGACAGGTCTGTAAAGGGAGAGGATCTGAGGTGTGGTGTAGACGGGTCTGTAAAGGGAGAGGATCTGAGGTGTGGTGTAGATGGGTCTGTAAAGGGAGAGGGTCTGAGGTGTGGTGTAGACGGGTCTGTGAAGGGACATGGTCTGAGGTGTGGTGCAGACGGTTCTGTAAAGGGAGAGGGTCTGAGGTGTGGTGTAGACGGGTCTGTAAAGGGAGAGGAGGGTCTGAGGTGTGGTGTAGATGGGTCTGTAAAGGGAGAGGAGGGTCTGAGGTGTGGTGTAGACGGGTCTGTGAAGGGAGAGGGTCTGAGGTGTGGTGTAGACGGGTCTGTAAAGGGAGAGGAGGGTCTGAGGTGTGGTGTAGATCGGTTTGTAAAGAGAGTGTGTGTGAAGTGTAATGTAGATGGGTTTGTAAAGAGGTCTGTAAAAGGGAGTTCAAATTGAATCTCCACTGACCACTCAGATTTAATCTTTACTAGCCATCCAGATTTAATCACTAGAAGCCAAATCTCTATTAACCATTAAGATGTAATCTCTAGTATCCATTCAGATTACCACATTGGTGTGGCAGTTAATGAAATGTCTTTTGGCATAGGCTCTGTGTCTTTTTCCTTAAATTTTCAATTAAATATAATTTTTTCTATTGAAACAAAATGTATATGTTGATTTTCTGATGTTAATCAATATTATTCTTTCCTGTAAACTGAGTGTTTTTTTTTTTAAAAATTAATTAATTAATTTTTTTACTGAGAGGTAACGAGAGGCAGCTGTACACAGGGTGATGGATGCGAGGCCTGGGTGGTTCATCAGGCTTATTGCTGTTAAATGGATAATGCTTTTCATAGATAATTTATTATCACCAGAACGTTTATATCAGCCAGCCACAGCACAGCGTGCTTTCAGCTGAGCGTTTTCACAACATGTTCTCTCCTTCCCTGCATATGGTTGCTGTGGAGGATCAGTACTTGTGGAGGATCAGACCACAGCCCATGGGAAACCTCTCACAAATGCAAAGGAATTTAGTTTTAAATCACAACAGTGCAACAACTTGCGCTTAACAATACGCACGGATGGAAACGGCAGTTGCGCAAGATTTGTCACTGCTCTTTGCTACGGTGTCTCATCCCGAACACAATGTGCGTTCATCTCTCCAGCGAAGCGATTCGCAGTGTTTGGACTGAGCCGATATCAGAAACGCCGCTGTGCTAAATCTTGCAGAGCGCCGTCGTGCCGCTGACAGAGCCACATCTTGCTCCGATCGCTCAGAGAGCGACTTTGTTGATTGGAAACAGTCCATTGAACAAGTGCCAGTGAGTTGACGTACTGGAAACTGCAAGAATCTTGTGCTTTCCAAACCCATCTGTTGCTTTATAATTGAGAACCTTGTTTATCTTTGATTTGGCTTTTCAGCTGCTGGTTCATTCTTGCCAGAATGATTAGATTCATCAAATAGGTCTTTTTTCGATAGTGTAGTCATTTCACAGAGGTTTGTAGAACACTGTACTGGTAGTAATACAGCTAGAAAGCACATGCTAAAATTATCCTGATTCTAAATTCTTTTTCTTGTCACAAACCAACATCATTACAAATCCAAGTTTTTTTTTTTCAGTATTTTTTGTATAAATAGTAATTTTTCAGGTTTGTGTTGATGGACACCTTAATATACAGGTGCTGGTCATAAAATTAGAATATCATGAAAAAGTTTATTTCAGTAATTCCATTCAAAAAGTGAAACTT
>JAOYMR010000012.1:15418077-15431666 GCA_025802075.1 Tenebrosternarchus preto | reverse complement strand
CCTGAGTGTTAGCTCTGTCCTGGTGTGAGCTCTGTCCTGGTGTGAGCTCTGTCCTGGTGTGAGCTCTGTCCTGGTGTTAGCTGTGTCCTGAGTGTTAGCTCTGTCCTGGTGTGAGCTCTGTCCTGGTGTGAGCTCTGTCCTGGTGTGAGCTCTGTCCTGGTGTGAGCTCTGTCCTGGCCCTAGCGCTGCCCTCTGTGATGTGCCCTCTCCCAGTCTTGCACCTGCCTTGCACCTGCTGCTTCTCACCTGTGTGTTTACCTGATGTAAAAGCTGTGTGTTGATTGTAAAGTGCCCTTGGGTTTATATAATTGTATATATAAATAAATAGTTTTGCATAAAAGGCACTATATAAATCTAATCTAATTCATTTGCGCATGTGCTTTCAGAGCCTCAGAGCTTTTGAATCGGCATCATCTTCATTCTTGAACTCTCCCACTGATTTAATCTGATAAAAATGTTGCTTGCTCAAACAAAGCCCCAGTGGTTACAGAAAACAGCATTGTTATTTGGCTTATTACAAATGATCGGGTGTAACTGTCGGGTGTAACACATTTAATCTTATATGATGTCTTAAGCACTGTAGAAACAGAATTACAACAATACAATAACAGATAAATATCTAAAACATTAAATGGTGTGCCAACTATAAAAGCATAGTAAACATGTAATATACTGTAATATACAGTAATATACAGTACACATACATACATACTAACTAAAGTATACATATCTGCGAACTATAGCATCCTTATGCATACATACTTACTGTAGTACACATACAAACTAATTATAGGCTATACATGCATACATACTAACTATAGTATACATACACTGTAGTGTACACATACAGATATAATTACTATAGTTTACATATACATACACAGCCTCAGATTTTATTCACCTTTCTCATCAAAGTGAACAAAGGCAATACAGAAAACATGATGGAAAAATATTCAAACTATTAAAACAGTACAAGTCATCCATTCAACCCAGTCACCATCTTGATGTCTCCTTGTGCAGGCCACGTTCTCAATATGCCACATGACAACGTGAAGGCCTGTGAAGAGGTGTTCGGAAAGCTGAAGGACAACCACATGATGTCTCCAACCCTCATCCAGGTGGAACGCTCCAACCCCTGGTCTGTCTGCAGCGCTGCCGTTATCACAGACTTCCTGGACAGCGGTCACGGTCAGTGTGGACAGCCTGGCCATAAACCCCGCCCCCTTTCTCTCTGATGGGTCTCTCTGATGATGTGTGAGATGTCCTAACACACTTCCCAACCAAAAGGAGCCACACAATGGCATGTGACATCAACAGTGCAGCTGTTCGCAGAGCAGAGCATAACAAGGGGCATAACAGTTTATAACAAAGCTATTTCTGAATGCCACAATCAAAAATGGGCCTAGCAAATGTTTATCGTTGCCATTGAAGTCTGATGTGTAGTTATTCCATAGAGAAAGAAAAATCGGCTTATAAGCTTATGAACTTGCAATCTAGAGTTGCCAGTGGATGTTGTATTATGTGTGCAAATTCTTGCTTCAAAGACAGAATTTGTTTATTGTAATCTACTACTAAGCCAAGTTTATTATATGTGACAGATTATAATAACACAGCCCTTGTCTGTCTCTATTAGGTGACTGTCTATTGGACCAGCCCCAGAAACTGCTTGCTCTACCAGAAGACCCTCCAGGATTGGCTTACAGCCTCAGCCGCCAGTGTGAGTTGGCCTTCGGTTCCGGGTCCAAGCCGTGTCCTTACATGCAAGCCTGCTCCAAGCTGTGGTGTACAGGAAAAACCAAGGGACATCTGGTGTGCCAGACGCGCCACTTCCCCTGGGCTGATGGCACCAGCTGTGGTAACGGCAAGATCTGCTACCGAGGGGCTTGTGCTGACAAAAGCATCATCACCACAGCCAAGGTGAGAGGGATGGCATTGCCTGGTTGCTCGGCAACCGAATGTGTATCCAAGAGTACCCTTGCTGAACTCTTTGTATTTTTTTTTCTACATCAAACGCATACAATCTTGAATATACCAGACAATGAAATATTGCAGTGATTACTGAGATCAGATAATGTCTCATGACCAGTTTCTAGATCATACAGGATGCATTGATTGCGATTTTTGGGGGTTTCACAGGTAGATGGTCAGTGGGGCAGGTGGAGTGAATACGGCTCATGTTCACGAACATGCGGAGGAGGAGTTCAGCTGGCCAAGAGGAACTGCAACAGCCCTTCTCCTGAAAATGGGGGGAACTACTGCCAAGGCCAGCGAGTCAAGTATCGCTCCTGCTACCTCGAGCCTTGTATCGCTTCAGGTATGCTGGCTGTACTTCTTTTAGACTTTTTTTTTTTTACACACAAACTTTTCTTTGTGTATACACATTTCTTTGTGACACAGAGAACTTGAATGTGTATCTTTGTGATGTTGTACCTCCGTTGGCAGGAAAAAGTTTTCGCGAAGAACAGTGCGAGAGCTTCAACGGCTTTAGTCTCAACACCAACAGGCTCAGCTCCTCTGTGATCTGGGTGCCTAAATTCTCTGGCATTTCCCTGAAGGACAGGTGTAAACTTATCTGCAGAGCCAATGGGACAGGATACTTTTACATGCTTGCTCCGAAGGTGTGGAAGTCACAATCACTGCATTATCTGAAATAACATAACACAGAAAACAGCCGTATTTCAGGAAAATGAGAGATTGTAATGTCTGCCTGGATCAGGGGATTGAGAGGGAACAGAGCTAGTGGTGATAAAACTAGTGGGAGAGGAGAGAGAGGGAGCCATCATCTGTCATATAGAGTCTTATACAGCTGCAGTTTATCAGTACTAAGTGTTTACACAGTTAGCTCAGAATAAACCAATCACAGGCTGTGACCATGCCTTTGAAATGCACTCTAATTGAGTAGCTGGTATGTTGTGCTCAAACTGCTACCTTCAGAAAAAAAAGTGCTTTGTATATCTAAACAGCTTTCAGCTCTATTTGACTCTTTGTCTTGTCTCTGCTAGTGAGCTGTAATTCCATTAGTCACTGGAGTTGAGGGTGCATGACATGACACTGTGTTTAATTTGGGTTAACAGGTTGTGGATGGAACGCTGTGTTCGCCCGACACCTCGGCTGTCTGTGTTCAGGGGAAGTGCATCAGGGCGGGCTGTGATGGCAAGCTGAGGTCCAGCATGAAGTTTAACAAGTGTGGAGTGTGTGGAGGAGACAACCAGAACTGCCGAAAGGTCTCCGGAGTCTTCACTAAACCCATGTAAGTTCTGTTTTCGGCGATTCAAGTTGATGTCAGATAATCCAATGATTTCTGATCTGAGATGGTGTTTTCCAGACATGGATATAACTTTGTGGTGACCATACCTGTTGGAGCCTCAAATGTGGACATTAGACAACGTGGTTACCGGGGTTTGGTAAATGACGACAACTACTTAGCCATCAAGAACGCCCGCGGTGAGTATCTCCTCAATGGAAACTATGTGGTGTCTGCTGTGGAGAGGGACATCATCGTGAGGGGCAGCCTGGTTCGCTACAGTGGCACATCCAGGGCGGCTGAGACATTGAAGGCTGTTAGACCTCTTCAGGAGCCCCTGACAGTGGAGGTGCTGTCGGTTGGTAAAATGACGCCCCCTCGCGTGCGCTATTTTTACTACTTGACCAAGGACAGCAAGGAGGAGAAGCTCCTGAAGAAGGGAGAGAGGACCCATGATCAGAACAGCATCCTGGTAGGAACCAGAAAGGCAGAGCCAGAGAAACCAACCAATCAGAAGCTCTCCAGTCAATGGGTGACTGGTGACTGGGCAGAGTGTTCTGTGAGCTGTGGAAACGGCTTCCAGAAAAGGCTTGTGCAGTGTCTGAACTCAGAAGGGAAAGTCACCACGTACTGTGACAGTGTGATCAGACCCAGTGTGATCAGGGTGTGTGGTGACCCCTGCCCCATGTGGAGAATCGGAGAGTGGTCTGCTTGTTCAAAAAGCTGTGGGAAAGGCTTCAGGAGACGGTTTCTGCACTGCGTCACTCAGAATGGCCTGCTCCTTCCCAGAGACCACTGCGCTGGCAAGAGGAAGCCCCAGGAGCTGGACTTCTGCAATGGTCCAAGCTGCCACTGAATTGGTATGACACGTTAGGAATCCTTTCAGGCATAAAGTTGCAGGCACATACTATGGAACCTTTTTTTTTTTCAGTTCACAAACCCGTTCTTGATTTGTGGGCATCTGGGTGTCTCATGGTGAATCACTTTTACAACTACAGTGACAAAAGAGGCAGGGAAATGGTTGGAGAGCTAGAGATACATCCCGGACGTCATTTATGAGATAAGTTGAAGTGACACACAGGCTACCTCGACAAACATTGGGCTTCAAAGATCAAAGTCATATAGCTCATGAGATAAAAGGCCCTCTCAGTGAAAACAAAAAAACTAAACTCAGACATTTGTATTACACAGAATACAATGTCTTTTTTAGGGTTAGAGAATACATGCTTAGATCTATGTATAGATTTGAATTCACATCATTTCTATGAGTTAAATGTGAAGCAAATGGTATGCAAATATAGGACTGAGTAATACTTGCACTGCAGAATATTTCTGTATTTTCAAAGCAACATTAGTTACACACGGTTATATGGTTGTACCTTTTTATGTATAACTATTTTTTTTAAAGCATTTCAAATCATTGTAAGTAATTTTTGATATTGTATTTAAGGTTACTGGAAATTCAAAGCCCATCCTAGCACTTAAAACCTCACTGAGTGAGCATTTCAAAGTTGGCTTGAAAATAAGTGTCTTAAGATGTGGCTCTAGCAGTCAGTTAAGACTACGGCTGTGCACTGAAGAGTCACGAACACTTGCCTCTCAGAAGAAACTGGAATAAGACCTGTAATCTCCAGTGCTTCTTATCAAACAGGTGCTGAAGACAAGCATATTACATAATTGTGATTAAAGCAAATAGCCTCAAATGGTAAAGTGTAGAGCAGTAAGATTCAAAATATCCCTATTAAAAGATATATTTGGGAACCAATAATGAAACGTATGACATATTTTGTCATATGGAAGGATGTGGTCCTCTAAAATACCACCCACAATGAAATGGACTAAATATAAGAGGTAAAATATTCAGGAAATGCCTTTTCTTAGCTCTCTCTTCTGTATGAGCTTTGTTTCATTTCATACAGTGACTGTATAACTCCTGTATTAGTTGACATTAGTTGGCAGAAACAATCTTATGTAGATTTCAATCAAACATTAAATTTGTTTTAAAGGTTTCTCAAATAGTAAAACATTTATCAAATGCTATATTTTATCCGATTTTATCTGATTTGAGCCCATTTGATAGCAGCTACGTAATGAGCTCCTTTGCCAAATCGTTTAGTTATTTCTTATAATGTGCCTGAACAACCCAGTAGTGTCCTGGTGTGTGTGTTTCCTGCTGTACATGAGATTATATATACTGTCTAGTGTAGGTAGGACTTTAACATCAGTTGTTGCCATTTAGTGACTTCTCTTAAGAGTTTTTCTTTTGAAATGTATCTTTTTTTGAGGATATGTGCAAAAATTCATATCCAGTGTTCATACAGCAAAAATGCACTTAAATTTTGTTACTGATTTCTTTTGTATACTGTGTATACATTCATCTAACTGCGCATAAATAAACTGACATTTAAATGACATATTTGGACTTATTGCATGTTGATGCATCTCACATGAGGTATATCACCATGTGTGTTCTGGCACTTGTATCCGGGTGAGATTATTGAGCTGAGCGGAGGTCACTATGCTTCGTGACCCCCAGTCTGAATGTCACCCCCAGCCTGATCACCCCCACCCTAACCACACTAATCCCCTCACGTCGACTGGGAAAGCCGGACCCTTGCCCACCTATCACACGTCTCATTGCACGTCAGGGTGGAGTCTGGGCTTGCACCTCTGCGGTCTGCATCGTTAGCTGTCCAAGCCTGAAAACCACATAACCGAGCTTTCAGTAGGAAAACACACGCATACAATCTCAGAAATCCATATTTACTCACATACAAGAGGAATAAAGCAACAAATAGAAGAACTTAATAAGGGGGGTTAAATGGACTTTTTTAAAAAGCATATCAGCTCTTCAAAATAGTGATATGTGTTGCAGTAATAAACCGTGCTGTGATCTCTGGACGTTTTCACTGTATAGGACATACAGTGAGAGATCCTTTGAGAGATCCAAAGTCTGATATCTAGTTTGCCAAGTTAATGTGATGACTGGAGGTGGTTTTATTTAAATACTGAGCTCACTGAATGAATAATCCCCACTCCAAAACACTGCTACATCTAAAATGAATTTTTTATTCCTGTAAAAGTAAAAGTAACTTTCTTTACGCTTGTGAAAAGAATATGACATAAGCATAAAATACAGATCACCGGAGCAGGACTTACAAAACGTGTTTTGAGTTTCTGACGATGATAAGAATGTGCTGTCATTCAGGTCCATGGAAACAAGCCCAGAAGCCTTTTGTGATATTAAACCAGCATGGCACTGGAAAGAGACAGTTTTCATTAGGTCAACTCAACCGCACACTGGATGAGGTCATCTCCGTTCACTCATGACAAACCACACACTGGGTGAGGTTGTGGCTGTAGCACATAAGAAAGATTCAATACCATGACTACATGATTACATATAAACATTAACATGTTTTACTAAAATGTTGAATTAACATGTTGGACACATGACATACACTTGGGATAGTGGTGTTGAATGGTATGTCCTGCAATAGCCCGTTTATGTAAGCATTCATGACTGAAGGTATGAAACAGCACTGCAAGCTGCACTAAAGCTTCTAACCTGGAACCCTCATCACACTTTTGTCCTCCGTATCAAATCTGAATGGCAGCTAAGAGCCAGAGGAACTGCTTCCCTGTCTGGGGGCTTTTGTGAAGGAAACGCCTGCTCTCTTTCCCCCAGCAGTCATTGCAGAGTCTTTAACCCTGCTGGATAAATATTTTCCGGTCCTTCAAATCCATTGTGCTCTGGAACTAGCCTAGCCCACTCTTCAGCCTGGCAAATACCCGTAAAAAACAAAACAAAACAAAACAAAAAACCCCAACATGACCAGGGTTACAGATGGCAGTGCTACCAGGAGGTCAGAGTAGAGGCTTCAGTAGTAGACTGAAGTTTAGATATGTTTTAGAGGATATAGTGTGTGTGTGTGTGTGTGTGCGTGCATTTGTGTGGGCTTGTGTGTAGTTGTAGCTGTGTGTGGGGTGTGTGTGTGTGTGTGTGTGTTTTTTGGGTGTGGGACAGGAGGCTTTTGGTGTATTGGCCTTATTCATACAGGCCTACTGTAAGAACAAAATTTAATAAATACATTTAATAACTAATTCAGAATGTTTTATGTTTATACTATTGGAAATTAACTCTTTTTTTCTTTACCACAAGTCAGTGTTGTAGTAAAGAGCAAAGTCTACCACATGCTCCATGCCGTGGTCACTCTGAGGCAGCAGGACCCTTGTAGGTTTTCATCTCTTTGTTGTCCAGTAATTCTTTGTTCAGACCACCACGGAACTCAAAAGCCAAGCGTGAAGTTGGGTCTCTGTCGTCTTAGAGATGGAGGAGAAGAAAGATGATTCCCTTTATGATGGGTGGCATCGCTGCTTGAGGTACAGCGTTCTGAAGGGCCCCTCAAGGGGCCCGGCTTAAGGCCAAAGACAGCAAGTTCTGCTGGAAAGGTCAGTTCCGTTAAAAAGGTCTCACATAATAATGAAAGCCTGTGGACTCCCCAGGAAGCAGGGTTAAGACTTAGCAGGAGAACTTCTCAAAGTAGAACAGAAGCCCAGTGGGTAGGAACCTTGAGGCCAAGTAAAGGGCAAACATGAAGACGTCAAGGGAACCTCTGTGGTCTACAAAAAGTGATTTATTTATTTGCTTGTAATTGTGATCTGAAAGTCTTTCCACAAATCCTCATAATTCAAATGGAAAATAAACAAAAGCAGGTTATCTAGCACCCGAGTCACCCCAACATTGTGTTTGACTTTGAAAAAGATCCAAGTTGCCATGTGTCATATGCCAGCTAAAGCGTAGAACTGTATAACAGCCTCAAGCACACTGCTGGCTTTCCCATCGTATGTGCTAAAGCAAGAAAAGATCATTTAGAATAACACAGAAGACGCTTTAGCCTAATTACCAGGTATTGTTGCATCATTCTGCAAAACTCTGATATGAGCCCTGGAAATGTTTCTACTCCACAAAACTTTGAATATAAAAACAAACACAAAATCAAACTTTTATCCAGAGAGAATGTTATCCTTCCATGTGGCAAGTGAATGGTTTTAATGGCAGCTCAGTACCAGAGATAGCAGTTTTCACTTGAGAATATATTTTATGTGCTAACTCAAGAATTGCCAGACTAATTAATTACAAAGTTCTCTACACATGAAAGGTAATTCTAAAGAAATCTGCAATACTAAATCTGCATACTCCCACAGTGAGGGGTAACTCAGCTACAAGAGTTCAGAAGTTTATAAACCACTGAAAGGATTAGGCACTAAACACATTTCTTTTATGCGATACACCAGGTCTCTAACCGTAACCCTAAACAGGTCAGCCAGTAGAACCTAGACTACAAACTAAACATAATGAAGGTGTTGTGCCTCACACAGCTGTAACCACCTCCAAGAGCTTGATATTCATTAAATGTTGCTATTTTTAAATCCAGATTACAAACATTTATACTCTTGCCTAGATGAACTCTGAGATTATATTTCCTCTAACACTCTATTTAAGCATTGCACTTTTAACTTTTAATCTATCTAAAATATATATTTTAAATTGTCGTTATTCCATTAATTAATTCCATTAATAAATTCCAGTTTAAAAACAAATAAATAAAAACTTTTATACTTTAAAAGATTACTTTATGTATAAAATGTGTCATCTGATTAAACCTGTCTGGCTGTTGTTATCTGTGCAATGGAAGTGATCCACAGGCAATACCAGCCCTTTCACCCTCCAGACCCTCCTCATTCAGCCCTTTTAAGATGAAAGCTCTTGACCAAAATCAGGTCTGGATTATGTGGCATGAAAAGTCTGCATTTCATTACGTGCACAATATACAAGCCAAAATGAAGCAGAGAACTGCTTCTTAGCAACAGCTGAATTAGTTGTTCCTTGTCCTTTCTATTATACACCAGATATAATTTCTGTCTTTTACACAGTTTATGATATTTGATTATTAGTTATATCCTAAACAAATACAATCACAGATACCAGGTCATAGACTCTCTAGAGGAGTAAGTATCAGAAAAGCTGCAGTTATGAAGATGATGATCACAACGCTATCCTGTGGAAATTCATTGGAAAAGACTTTGCAGATTTAAAGCAATTGTTACATAAAACACTAAAAAGCACTTTGCTAGACAAGGAACCTGAACCAATCTGAACCTGAATGAATAAAGTGTCTGAACAGAAATTATGCTGCTAATATTTGACCAGATTATATTCAGATATATTCAGAATCCTGTTACAGAGTACAGTCACAATTCCGTTACAGAGTACAATCAGAACTCAATTGCAAAGTATAGTCATAGCTTCATTACAGTCAGAACTGTGTTACATAGTCAAAACTAAATAAAAGTCAAAACTCTGTTACAGAATACAGTCAGATTTCTCTTACAGAGTATATTCAGAACTCCATCACAGAGTGTAGTCACAACTCTGTTACAGTCAGACCTCTGTTACGGAGAAGAGTCAGGGCCCTGTTACAGTTAGAACTTTAGTACAGAGACTTTGCAAGCATGCCACTCTCTAAAATATTCATGACTTCATATCCAAAGTCAAACAACCTGTGGGCAAAGGGCTACTTAGCATTCATTCTCATTTCTTACAATAGGCCCTTGTGAGTAATGGGAACTGCTCACAATTCATGTGTAGGCAAAAGGCCACATATTTCGAACTGCTTTTACGGTCATGAACCAAACCATTCAGCCAATGTCAGACTCTGACATTCATCAACTAAATATAAGAGACAAAAGGAGAGTCTCCTGTGTAGAATTATCAGCTTACAACTTAAGGTCTGTGAGATGAGACCTCACCTCAATAGATTACAGTCCATGTCAGCCGTCTGCTGTGAACACAGGCAACTCAGCGTATGCTTTCTGAATCTCATCACCACCCTGTCAGAACAGTATGAGGTAATGGTTTCTGAGGGCCTCAGGGACTCGTTTGCTCACTTCCTCCTATCTTCTGCACAACAGTTCAACTGATTTGGTGCTGCTTTGGCCTCTCAGAGTTTTATGTATTGGTTCTACAGCAGCTCCTCGGAGGAGGGCTGTAAGTGTATTATGGGCTCCCACCAGAGCCATGAAAGCTGTAGGACATTCAGTCTATACAAAAGTAACCTGTGTTGCATGCATTCAAGAATTGGTACTCAGTGTTGCAGAGAAACTTAATCATAGCAGTCCATTTGGCCGTGTATTAGTGAGTCGATTCAAACCATTTTAAGAGTTGTATTTCAGGCACAAACCTGAAATATCCAGACAGCACCTTTTTTTTTTTTGCTGGAATTTATTGTTCTGATGCTAACTAAGTCTTGACTAATATACAGATGCACGGTAGCTTCCAGCTATCCGCCTGTTTTATCACACTGCTGGAAGGGTCATATTTACAATATAATGAAACTCCAATGCCCCAAACTGTGATGTATATCATTATCAAAATACATGTTAACAGCCTAGTGGAGAACTGCACAGTACAGAGCTGATCAAGGCTATGCGATGGGAAGCCAAGACATTCTCCAGATACATTCATCACCTCCCTTCACACCAGGCATGGAGGCCCAGGTCTCAAGCTTGTGTTCCCATATTCAGCTGTTGCCTGAAGTGCCTGAAGTAGCTGTCAGCACCTCCAGGAAGAGCAACACTCCCCTTATCTTTCTGAAGGCTATCGGACTACTTGTCTGGATGATGGATTCTTGTCTTCTGGTACTTTCTTTTCCTGAAATTCTTTTGGGTTTTTTAACATGTATGCCACAGACCCATTCGGAGACTGTCAATCACAGAATCAATCAGTTGTCTAAACTTATCAGTTCTACATGTTCAAACACTAGCTATAGCTGTGGCCTTGTACGTTACTTTTGACTGAGAGAAAATGATTCACAAACTTGTCTTAGCAATCCAATAAGTTGGTTTATTTTTTTGCTTTCTCTCCAGTGGTGGCTGGTGCATATTGCCTCTGAGATCTAGATCCACCTCCACCAAGAAAAAAAGGATTTTTTTTTTACTAGTTTTAAATTACATCGCTCTACAATTCTCCCTATTGTCCAATCAACATAGTTTTCCACAGGAATCATTAGCCAATCACCTTCAACATAGACCCTTATGCCTTTATGAGAAATTTGATATGCTCCTTAGGTTTTAGAAATACAATTAATATTTTAAAAATGGAGGGGGGAGAAAATCAGTGGTTTTAGGGGGGGAAAAAAGCCATTTCTTTGCCTAGTGTTGCACTCAGTGTTGTCATTTATTACATCCAAGTTTGTTCTGGCAATAGAAAAAGCCAGAATTTCAACTGAGTAAAAAATTACATGCATTAAAAAGAACAGATGCACTTAAGATGATTGGTTCCTTATCTCTCAAGATTCACAATTTTCCAGACTGGTGTTGGATCACAATAGTCAACACAGTGTTCCATGCTGGATAGACTGGCCAGGACATGCAGATACAAAGCAGTGATTCCAGCTTCGTTCGAGTGAGTCAAATGTAGTTATAAAAGGCACGTCCTTTCTTTTTTATGTCTAGTCATGTGCTAGTAGTTTATAGAACTGTGTGTACATGAATGGTAATCTCCTTCTCCTGAGAGAAGCGCCAACTTCATGGCATGCTATTTTCAGAATTTTACATGTGCTTACAGAATGTACATTATAACTAGGAAGTCATTTCGCCATCAAGGGCTGCTTTTTGCTGCTTGTTATTATGTCATATGACACTATATTAAATCTTCACGTTATTTACAAATCACATGTCTAGTTGTTCCATTTTAGTTATGCTGTTATAGTCAGTTCTGCAAGAGTCTCACATGTGTATTTTTTCTGTAAACCATTACATTAAAAGAGCATTACCTAATGTTCTGTGATCTATTCCCCCTTTCTTTCTACCTCACACTCGATTGAGCTGCTTGTGCAACATCTGAGGCTCCAGCAGATTATCCAGATTCCTGATCCATGATCTTCGGATCCTTTCTTCTGCTTAGTGCCTCAACAACTCAACAATCACTCACTGCTGCTGAGGAGGAACCACACAGACCATCTAAAATCAACATGATGATCAAACTAAAGATGGTCAAACTAAATCTAGGACCTGCTGTAGACTGTCTGATGTATAAAGTCATCACTTGGAAACTAAGGCCAATATTACGCTACTAGATACCAGGAACCTATTTATAATTAACACAAGTAATTAATAGAGTTTCATTACTGCTCACTGTTTGCACTTTTGTTATTGTGGTGCACAGTGTCAGCTAGAGGAGGATCACTCATTACCCAGACTACCACACTCTCATACACCTCAGATAATGGCACTCTCACTCACCTTAGACTGCCCTATCCCACACTACCTCACTCTCACACACCCCAGGCTGTGTTATCCTGATTTTCCTGTTCAGAAGCCCAAATGAAATCTTTTGGAAATGAATCAAGTTTAGGGTGGACCCAGCCAACAGCTGAAACGCAATTAGTTCAGGACCATTTCAAATGAAACCAAAAAACAAGCAGATGTTTAAGTATTCATTCCAGTTCCATTGTTCTAACCCTTATATGCTACTGAAATGTGCTATAAAAATTCTCAAATGTCAATTACTATAATTGTATAAAGAAAAACTCAAATAGGTATGATAAATATGTTGAATATGTACTGAATATGGCGTAGCAAGAATATTAATATCCACCAATAATAAAACAAAAACCAAGGAGAGGATTACCTTTGTAATTAGAATTTATGGAATACATCTGTTTCTGGGAAAAAGCTAGAGTTTCTTTTGCTTTCAGATGGTTGGGAGTCTGGAGCAAGAAACATTTCTTAACAGGCTGCAGTGTAATGTTGCCAATGCCAAGGGCTGGAGATAATAGGATTTCTCACCACCCAGTAAGCAGATGCTCAAACTGGTGAACTAGTAGAACGTTTATAATCTGGCAGCTCCAAAGCAACTGTGAGTGCAAATCTTCATTACATAACCATGAGTGAGCAAATCCAGCTGGGCAACTCAAACGTCCTCAACTCAACAGAACTTCAGTCTGGATCTGACATCTTCAACTCAACAGAACCTCGATCAAGACCAAAGCTTTTACAATGAATAATCTACCTGATGTCTTTGTATATATCCAGATGTCTGTCAAAACAGCACCTATAAGCGAGTGTGAACATAAGTGAGTATAAACAGCAACTATTAGAGAAATTGAACATAAGTAAACATACACAGCACCTATTATGGAGAATATTAGGGGGAAGGAACACACTGCATGAACACACCACAAAGACACACCACACAAACACACCCCCATGAACACACCACAAAGACACACCACACAAACACACCCCCCATGAACACACCACAAAGACACACCACACAAAC
>JAOYMR010000012.1:15354252-15366476 GCA_025802075.1 Tenebrosternarchus preto | reverse complement strand
TTGTTTTATTTATTCATAACTGAAGAGTGATTCAAAACTTTTCTTTTGTTTTATTTATTCATAACTGAAGAGTGATTAAAAACTTTTCTTTTGTTTTATTTATTCATAACTGAAGAGTGATTCAAAACTTGCTTTTTCCATTTCCATGTATTCTAATTCTTGTTTGTCTTTACAAAAAAGATACAATCAGCCTGTTATGACAAGCTACTTTCTTCTCTGATAAGATCCTCTGCTTGGAGGAGAACCCCACAGGCTGGGAGTCTGAATCTTGTTTGTGTGTGCTACAGAGGGATCCGTGGGAGCCGGCTATGATGGAGGCAGTTGAAGGCATGTGTGCTGACAGCCAGGTTTCCGCGTCAGTTCCGGCATCTCTGGCTGTCTTGGACCCATCCAGCCCGGGCCTGCCTCAGTGCTCCGGCAGGGGGTCATCCGCACCATCCCCTCAGTTCTACCCCCTGCACTCGTTGGATGAAATACACTGCTCCTCTCCCATTCAGCCTGTGCCCAGCAGCTTTGCCTGCCCTGCATACATGGCAGTCTCTGGTGAATCAATGAGTAAAACACCAGCTCTGTCCTCCGCTGAGATGGAGATCATGCCCCCACTCATGAGCGACGCCCTCCCGTGGGTGAAGGAGGATGTTGGCAGCGGTTCCTGGTCACAGTATGAAATTAGGAGATCTTTCTGATGCACTTCCAACTGGACAGATCTGTCAGCTGCTCCAGGCTCTGAGCTCATAGTTTTAACCAGACAGACACAGCCAGAGGGCTTAATCTACCCAGCAAACTGCACACATCACACCTGTCCTTCAGCTCCACAAATGTACCACACACATCATACCTGTCCTTCAGCAGGTACACTGGCTTCCTGGATTAAGTACAAAATCATGATATATTACTAATTATATACTACTGTTATCAAGTTGACTAGATTGTGTTTTGTAATCTCTTTTAATTTCCTTTTTAAAACAGAGAATTATATTGATATGTAAACTTATTTGTGATTTATGAATTTATTTATTTGTTTGTGAATGCCTTTATATACTATACTATACGGTAGTCAAAAAAGAAAGGAAATTAGTTTCTGGCAACATTGTATACATGACAAATAAATAGAAAACTTAGAAAGATTGAAAAATAGAAAAATAAAAAAAATAAATAGAAAGAAATTGTAAAAAACATTTACATGTTTTTTTTTACAATTGCTGACAAGCGTTTACTAAATACTTATGATACGCTTAACACAGCAACACAACCACATCACACAATTAGCCAAACAGTTAATTTTCTGCTCAAAACCACATTTTGTTCAGTGCATACCAACTCTATGTTTCAAAACACAAGCAACAGTTTCTCTACATACACTAACTCTATCAGAACACTGCAAGCACAGCTGAATACACATTGGCTAAACATTAGTACGTATTCTATCCAAAGGAACATAGAGTCAATTATAGCACAGTGTATGTCTAAATACTAACAGATGAATGCCATTAAACAAGCAGCAATACTTTTTATGTGTCAGTTCTACCAGCAAACGTGATAATCCATTGTTTTTTTAATCAGTGTTTATCAGCTGTTTCAATATAACTTCTCAGTTGTTGTTTTTTTTTCAAAGTGGATATCTTATACTGTATTTAAGGTTTTGAATATATGCTTTCATTTCTGTGTGACATGCTGTGTGCAAGCATTTGTAAATGAGACAAGAAAGATCCATAAATTTTGTACTGGGAAAGCTTGTATGTACAGAAAAAATGTAAGAATTTTAGAAACGTGTTAATTGTTTGCACATTCTGTGAAAACAACATGAACTGTGTTAATGGTACAGTTTACAACAGCTGAATGTTGCACTAGACTTTTGAAAATGTTTTAGTTTTGAAATTATGGCTACAGATTGGACAAAAAAGATGGTAAAAATATAACTAGATTTTATTAAAGGGCAAAGAGTTTCATGGCCTTGATGAAATTATGAGCAGCACAATTTTATAATACATTTGCTCTGTAAGTAAAGTCAGCTTTGTTGCTATTTTATAATGTACATGGCTGTTATTTGGTGTTCGACTGACCTGCACTTCACATTTAAAACACGCGGTGGCGACATAACGCCAGATCATAGACATACTAGGAAACGCTTTCTAATCCTTTAAAAGAACAATCGCAAAACGCATAAACGTACAGACTTAAAGCTTATTTGGTAGTGAGGTCTTCCTTATCAGTTTTGTTTCCGGGGACGTGTAGATACGATATTTCTTTAGGCCTTAGAGTACCGCCAATCAAAACAAGTCAAAGCATACTCACGAAGAAGTAAAAGTGATATTCAGATTACTTATTTTAGCAGTTCCTAATGTGGATTTCAAATAAGCCTGAATCCGTTTAACCTCAAATGTACTCGACCAGAACCTTGAATATTACACCTTGCCCGAAAATGCGTAGTAATTTCACCTGACGCGAAGAACACTATATATATATATATATATATATATATATATGTGTGTGTGTGTGTGTGTGTGTGTGTGTGTGTGTGTGTGTGTGTGTGTGTATACATTAATTCTGTTTAATGTAAAAATCTGTTTCTGAGCTTCCATCCAGAGATTTTGTAGGTCTCAATCTCTGAATTTAGAAAGACCTGACATTTAACAATTATGTACGTTACTTTTTGCAGTATACAGATATATTATGCAGAAAGCAATAAAGTAGTCAAATAAATTCTGTAGGAAAGAGAACGAACCATGACCATAATTTACCAGATTTGATACTTGTATTCTTATTTCACTCCTTTTCTAACTTATATCAAACGTACCCATATATTAAATGGCTACAAATGGCTATTAAATTGTGTATTGTGGAAAAAAGTCAACTTTGCACTTATGTACTGGGTGTTCAATATTTGAATATTAAAACGCAGATCTGATGAGTTGTATGTTAAAATCTGATCAGTAAAGGAAGAACAAGGAACACTTGTACTAAATATTGCAAACGTACAATTTTACGGTTTTAATGATACATACATGTTGTTACTATTGCTTATTGTGTAACTGTGCTTGTCTGTGGTCTGCTCTGAACGATGCACCGTGTGCGCTAGAAACGTCTGGGATCAGAGAGCACAACTTCCAAATGCTCTGATGGCAAAAATGGCTGCTACCATATGCCACGCCCACCATTCCTATATTACTGAAAAAGAGCTTAAACCAGGCCGCAGAACATTATATTAATATTTTTAACGTGAATATCGATTGTAGAATATATGTTTGATATAATATGTTGTGAGGAATTAGATTTACCTCTCCTACTTTATTGTGAAGTGGAAAGAGAGCTTCAGAGGAAAGCTCCTGCCAGCAATATCAAAAGGATGATAAAATGTTAAAAATATAATTTTGTTTTTGGTCAAAATGTGAAATGGCATAATATTCTATTAAAAGAGATGTTAATATATGCACTAGAATAGCGAAAATCACTAAGAAATAAGTATTTTTACGAAGTCTTTGAATATTCAAATTGAAAGTATCGCGCAATCAAATCATTGTCAAATCATTGAGTTCTTGGGGATTTAAATAGTAGGGATGAGGGCATAAAAACTCAAACTAATACATCCCTAGCTATATTACTATATAATTGTATATAGTGAGAGTGTTGTGAGAGTTCTTTATTGAGACTTTGTGATACTTTTATGAATAATTCGTTCTTGCCCATACAATAGAGCCAAGAACAGACGTTAGGTGTTTCATTGTAGGTCTTTTTCCTCTTCACGTCAAAATGTCTGGTGAGTGAATATTCTTTTCCTTTTTCTGATTTGTTCTCATCTTGAGTGACCTGAAAAACATGGGAAAAAATATTATTTATAAACGATGATATAACTGGTAACGATATATCAACTGACTAAACGTGTAGCCTCCATCAGACAAGCAGGTTGCTTAAAAAAAGACATCCACTTTCCAGAGCTATCGCTGAAAATTAGCAAAGTATTTTTGAATGTTTTAAGGAACAGTAGTAATGTACTTAGGATAATGACAACTAGACGGAGGGGATCATCACGCTCAGTTAAAAGAGGCGTTTATTTTAGAGACATTTGTAAGCCTAAAAGACGTTGTCTTTATTTACATGTTCACTTATGATTTAAATATCAAACAAATCTTTGTTTGATATTTTTTCGGTGTGTTTATTTATCAAAAATGAACTTTCTGACAATCCGCCAGTCTTTGGGTTTAGGGTTATTGGAATATTTTCAACGTAAATCAAAAGGATTTGAAGTCTTAATGAGTTACGACCAGTTATCAGAATAACTCTTGACTGTTAACCGAACCTACCAAACGCTGCCGAAGGTCCTGTCGCAATCTTATCAACATCAGTGCCAATTCGCCACTCCTGAAACGGCACGAAGTACTTACAACTGCTTCTATAACCTCCACCATCGCGTGGCGTTGTTTTAGTATCGCCATTTTCAATTTTTTTTCTGTCGTGTGGATTTCTTTATTTTTTTTCCCCAAGTATCAAGAAGACGCCCACGAGCTGAATCTCGTCTACACAACCAATCTAAAATGTAATAGAGATTTAAACTATAATAATTCCGTTTGTATAACTGGTTTCGAGAAGACCTTTTCAAACAAGTAGTATATTGCGAACGTGGACAACGTTTGCAGCAATTTTACTTATACTTGGTGAATATCTCTATAGATATGTTACGGTTTTCATATTTAAACGCCAGAAACAGGTATTTTATCAGCCGAGCAGGAATAAAAACTAGTTTTGTTCTCTAGGGCAGGATAACGCCTACTTTGGCAACAGAAAGGACCACAGCATAGAACTTGAAGTTACACACATTTCATCCAACTTTTCAGTCTATTTCAGATGCCTTTTGCAGCGCGTTCGAAAGTATTTATAGACTACTTACTTTCGTAATTTGATGAGATTTCTACAGATACCGCTTCCGATTTCTCATGCGCTCCATTTTACAGGAATTTTGTTTTGTTCTGTCTCCTGGGTCGGTGCAGCGCTCGCACTGATTAATCGTATATGCACGCAAACTTCCTAAACATATTTACAGAGCGTGCTACTATCTGATTTGAGAGGAAACGAAAGTTCGGTTACATTGTAGGTTATTTTTCGCGTAAACTAAGCTATTCTACAGCGTACTTTGGTCCCACAGTACTTTGCACCAAACGGACAAAAAGAGTTTTCACTTTGCATTTCTTCATCGCCTATTGTAATGCGAAAGGCTAACCCGTTCGCTGCCGGCTATACGGGAAACCTGTTCCCTCCTGAACACGCTAGAGCTTTGAACAGCACTTTCGCAACAAAGTGTTCTTTAAGCATTTTCAAATCAATTTGATAAGTAACAGTCTTTTATATGGTTGTGTGTTTTCAAATATAACTTAAACTATCGTCGAGAGTGTTTTGTTGTTGTAACGTTATGAAAACAAAACCGCAAAATTGTTAAAATGCAAGAACTCAATAAATAAACAATAAAATAAAGTCAGTAATAAAATAAACGAGCTAACAAATAAATATGCATATTAATAAATATTGCGATTCTGTGTACATTTCCCCTCAGACAAACCTAAAGTGTACCAGGGAGTTCGGGTGAAGACCACTGTCAAAGAATTACTTCAGAAGCGAAGAGCACTTCAAGCAGCGGAATCAAGAGTAAGAAATGTTTTTGGATGAAATTGCACACAGTCACTCAAGGCTCTCATTTCTCATGCAAAGCCTACTGAACTCAGATATACGTTCAATCAAAAGTGTCACATAATTATAATACATCTTAATGCCACGCCCCGCTTGAGGCGGGTCGATAAATTAACGAGTTTAGCTGACATTTATTTACAGTGTAACAGACATTACTCGTGTTAAAAGTTGAAGACACTAATAACTGTCTGTCTGTCTGTCTGTCTGTCTCTCTCTCTCTCTCTCTCTCTCTCTCTCTCTCTCTCTCTCACCCACCCACCTATGCCCTCCCCCTCTTACTGACGGATTGTGTCCATAAAGAAATCACAAACCATTGTGCCCCCTCACGACGTCTGTCCCGCGCCTTTGACTGGTAGGTTTATCAACGAATTAACCTACCGGTACTTCCCGAGAGCAGCGGATGCTTATGCATCTCCTGAGCCCAACATAGCCTATTCCTTGTACCAAAACACTTTACAAAACAAAACATTAGCACTCATATGAGCTTGTGACACAGGCATTTTTGTTTAGCATAGCTAACAGCAAAGACATTTTTTTTTTTTAAAAAAGGCTATTAAATTAAGTAAAAACACACTGTTGCTCAAAAACTGTTATTAATAGAGCTCTTTACCAATCAAAGCAAAATGTGATTACACACTTACTAAGCCTCAAATGAAATCAATTTCATCGATCGTCACGCAGAACAGTTGTATTACCCCTCAGTTGAAAAAAAGATACCATACACTATACAATGTTGCTTAAAATCTGTATGGGCTCCTTTTATAAACTTCTATTCAAATGTGATTTAGCTGTTGGCTGTTCAACTCGTGACATCATCTCAAGTCTTTACAAGCCCAATTTAAATACCCTCCTATACTATCTATTTTTCTCTGTATTTTCTAGCAGCCCATCTAGATATTTTCTCTGGGACATCGGCGCAAGACTCTTATTTCCAGCCTCGACAGCTTTCTGACAATGCACACATTTCGATGGAAGACACGTTTGATAATCAGTTTTTGATGAACATGATTCCATCTGAGAACCTCGGCAGCAGTGTGGCGTGCTCGACTGCTTCTGCCCAGTGGCCGCATGAATGTATTCCCTCGTGCACGGATTACTACAATAACAGCTTTGTACGTATCGTTTAATTATTTTCTAAAACTACTAAAACGCTGTGCTTACTGTAAACCTTCAGATGGGTTTGGTTTTAAATCGTTTTTTACATTGTGATGCTGTTCATATTATCTTATGTTTGTCTGAAGACGTCTCAGACAAATAATGTAACGTAAGCTTTCTTTTTTCCCAGGCTTCGAGCTCACCAACACACTCCTTCAATCTACCCAGTCCAATCGATTACAACAGTTACTCCCCCCCTGAGTCTCACTCTTCGTCCTCTTCTTGCTATAGCTCTCCCACGCGAATGGACATGGCATCCAGGTTTCTTCCCGAGGGTAACCACTACCAGCACTGCAATGTCCAACACTGCAGCTGCCTGTCTAACTGGCCCAGTCTGCATGACGGCGTGTCAGCCTCAGAATATGCTCCTTACAGCGCATCAGACTGCTTTTACTCATCCTTCGGTGAAGACGGTTATTGCAGAAGGGATTCATCAAGTTCCGAGCTGTGTTACCTATAAGATCAGTCTGTCTAATAACTGTACAGTGTCATGAACCATTTCAATATTTTGTTATGATTACATTTGTCATCTCATAATAGTTTTAGCAAAATGTTAAACTCACGAGTAAATCGGTAATAAAAAGTTTAGCTGTCAAACATGCCTTAGCAACAAGACTACGACACTAGATTTACAGAACTTGAAACTTGTTTTAATATCAGTGACGAACAAATGATTGTTTTTTTTCCAATAAAATACTATTTTTCATAACGCTGTGATTCAGTTGGTAGTTGGTAGGTGACTGCTGAGTTTGGTTCCTGGGAAATTCTGACCCACGTCCGCCTTTGAACTCTTGAGCTCGAGCTCCGTGGTATTACTTCAAATAACATCATGATGAATAAATAAAAAATGTCAGTGAGTCTACACTCTGATTCACGGAATTAGGTTAGCAATTCACATTTAGTTAATCATTTAATTAATTATTTAATTAATAGTAGCTAATAATTCACCTTTTCCGTTGAAAGTTACACTGCTCGTGTTATGCGTCTTTAACGAACTGCGCGAGATTACACATGAAAGGTCTATATGCATTAAGAATCACAGGTGAATGAAAAACAGTGCGGACATAAAATAATTCTGCAATCTTCAGTAATACTGCACAAACGGCACAAGAAACGAATTTCTCATGTGGAAACGGATCCTGTAGGCTAACTGTATTTTAATGCGCATTAAGATTAAAAAACAACTTTTGTTTAAAGTTAAGAAATAATTAGCCTACAGGGAAAAACGCGTCACAGCCGGAAAGACCATGTTTAATTATATACATAAAAACAAATACGAAGCTGTCACAATACGCAGTCCTGGTATATTCCAGGACAATTACTGCATGCTTCACCGAACAGTGTACGTATTAACTCAAGGGAGAGACAATCTTTTACAGTAAAACAAAGGGGTGAGTTTTGTGTACCAGGTCGAAAGACACGTATGCTTCGATGGAATTCCCCTCTGTGGAGTAGGGTTCGAAGTCCTCATCCATCCACACTTCTAATACCTTTGTCACTCAGTAGGGTTCTCATGTACGTCTAAGATATGTATAGATATTTGCGACACAGAATGCTGACTGGTATGTACTGTGTTTATTTAAGTCCAGCTGGATACCGATGAAGCCTGTACGAATTCAGCACTGTAGGGCGTATGCCGAGTAGTGGCATGCGCTTGTGCGGCTGTGGTGACACGCGCATGGCATGCGACGCGTTTTACACGTCAGGATCAATATGAAAATCGCACTGACATGTTGGAGCGCGACAGTTGCGCTAATTATGATAATCACAGGTAACGTCAGATCAGGTATCAAATGATTATTAGTTTCATCTTCATCGCTTGTTATTTCAGATGTTTGAAGGAACTTTACCTTCTAATGATTTTGCGCTTTTGTTAGAGATTCTTCTTTCCCCATATTTCTCTCTTATTAATATCACCAAACAGAATCCAGTATTTTTTTTTTCACTGGGAAAACACAGGGAAAATAAGTTTCAGTGTCCTTTACAGAGTAAAACGTCCTGTTTTAAAGTGACTTATACAAAGTTAAAAATTATTCAGTTTAACTTTGTATGAGTTAATTCACTACTTTTTTTTCTCAGTGATCTTACTCTATGAATCCCACAGCCCTTTAAGGTGAGTGTTGCCCTGAGCACCCCGTCCAGCACCAGTCTACTTTACATCTAACATCTAATATTCGTAATTAGGACTGTAGTGTAATAGTGTACATTATTTCCTGGATGTATTGCTGGTGTTTTTTTTTTCTGGTTTGGTTGTGTTTCGATGTCTTGTATCCCACGTTATTATAATCTAGATTTCTTGTCACCCCGTTTCTGGTTTGTCTTTATAATTTTGTAATGACTACTCTGTTCATATTGTTTAAACTGTGTGAACAAATTAGTCTATTACTACCCTGAGATATGGAACAAAGCATGTGACACAAATAGAAAATAGTCTGTCTAGGTATATAGTCTGATGGAATGAACAGATAGACCTAAGAGACTGGGAGGAGCGGTGACAAATGATCTGAGGGACATGATTGCTATTGTTCCTGTCCCTGATAACAGATAAGAGTGTTTTGAAGCAAACATGTGTCTCTTTAAGGGACCAAAGAGATTCCTCTGATAATTTTAATATGGTTTTAAAGTCACAGTCACTCTGTCAACAGCTTCAGTTGCGTCTCTAAGCTTGTAAGTTCTTGTAAGTTTGAATACCACTAGAACCTCTATGTACCTCAGGGTTAAGCATCTGGGATCACATCTGCATGATTCTTCTCCTTCACCAGGATTCATGGGAGCTGGGATCTGCTTTCTCTCTTTTTTTTTTTTAGAGCTGCTAAAACAACTGGAATTGCTTCTGTGATTTTATTGACATTAAGGCATAGACTATATAAACAGAACACTGGTGTATAGACTAGATGACAAGAATATATCAGCACAAGTATGTGGACTATGTAACAACCCAGGTATATAGCATCTAAACTGTATCTTGTGGGCACATGAGTTGAGCTGTCAAATACATTAAATGATATTTAACTAATTAAATAACTAATTAATTAATTAAATCCATATCATTAAATGTCATAGGCCAAAGGATAAGTAGCTTTAAAGAAATGAAATTAACGTCCATGAACACATTACTATTCACATGCAATAACAGGCTGAGGAATGGAATTTTTTTTTTTTTTTTGCAAGGACCTTCCAAGGACATTTTTGTACTACTAAAATTTGTCTTGCATGTTATTGCAGCTACTGATTTTTTGACAATAAAATAAACGCAGGTACTGATTTTTTTTTGTTGTTGTCAGGAATGGAAGCATTAAGGCCATCAAGACTTTCCAAGTCTGGTGCTTGTCAGTGACATCAATAAGAGCTTTTAAGGTGATTGATCACTCTTGTCCGACAGCCATAAAAATGTACTTTAGAAAAGTATTCAAGAAATGCATGACGACTGAATTGATAGGAAGTGTCAATAGTAAAGCAGAAAACATTGTCCATCTTCATAAAAGAATATGTTTATTAAAACACCACAAACATATGCACTTGCACAACAAAAAAGCCTGCAAAGATTTCTTAGTGTATTAGATTAGCTATAATATATACAAACAATCTCTGTAGCGATAAGATGCAAAATGAAATCATAGTCAAATAAATGACTTTAAACTTATATTGTCATTGAATAAATGGCATGTTATGCGAAAAAAAATATTTGTGACAGAGGTCCGCTCCTCTGTGCATACAGAGACAGTACAAGCTAGGGCTTGCCCTCATTTTGCTCGGAGGTATTGCATTTCGCACCCAAAGTTATACTTTTCTCACAGACTTTTTGCCAGAATGGATTGGCCTGAACCTGTTTGAGCACACTGGGAAAGAATCATTTTCTCCTCTCACCCCAAATCCATGCTTATTAAATGGATGCTGATCATTATTATTAACTAAAATGTATTACCTCGGTGCAAAAGATCATGTGTGATAAAGAAACCAACTAAAAAGATCAGGTTACTAATGTGATACTCGTGGAGAAAAGTGGAGTTTCCTATTTCTGCTAAAAATGGGTTACTCCAGTTTCAACAGCTCAGTGTTAATGAAGATGGTGTGTAAAAAGAGTCAGCAGTCTCAGACCTAAATCTGATCTGTCACACTAAAAAAAACCATATTTGTTTACATTTATTTCATTTGCTTTTATTTCGGGCATGTTCTTGCAATTTGTTAATTGCACGTTTGTTGTATGTTTCAGCAAAACCTGATGTGAGAAATCATCTTGATAAGATCACAGAATGTGTAATGGACATTAAACACTGGAAGCTAAATAACTTTCTTCTCTTAAATTCTGACAAAACAGAAATACTTGTCCTAGGACCACAGGCAGCTGGAAGCAAAGCTTTCAGATTTTGCCCTGTCTTTGGAAGGTAACATGGTGTGATTATTGACCCCAGTCTTTTGAGGCTCATGTAGACAACATTTCCAGGACAGCTTACTACCATCTCAGAAACACTGCTAAAATAAGGAGTATTTTGTCTCTGCATGAGTTCATAGTTTGTTACAGTTAGATTGCATTATTGTAATGCCTTGTTGTCTGGATATTCAGGTAGGTGTTTTCAAAAGCTTCAATTAGTTCAAAATGCTGCAGCTAGAGTCCTTACTAGAACCAAAACATTTGATCACATTACTCCAGTTCTATCTACACTACATTGACTTCCAGTTAAGTTTTGCATAGAATATAAAACCTTACTATTAGCCTATAAAGCACTGAATGGTCTCACATCACATTATCTAACTGAACTGTTGATCTTTTATAACCCACCATGTCTACTGCGATCGAAAGGTGCAGGGTGCTTACTAGTTACCTGAATAAGGAAAACTATGGCATGTGGTAGAACCTTCTCCTATATAGCCCCCCAGTTATGGAATAATCTCCCAATTAGTGTTTGGGAACCAGACACGGTGTCATCAAGTCTAGACTGAAGACGAAAGCTTTCTGTTAGTTTCAACCCTACATTAGGTTGAACAGAATTAACCATTCTCTTTTCTTTCATGTCTGTCTGTCGAGCTACACCTGCATCACTCGGAGGTCAGACCAGCCTAGAAATTGCTCCGGTTTGCCTGTGGACACGTCGCTGCCACCTGTGGACGAGCCGCTGTGGCCTGTGGAAGAGCCGTTACCATAATATGAAACAATGACCTAGAAAATGCTTCGGTTTACCAAGGGACGTGCCTTTGCTGCCAAGGGACTTGACGATGCTTCCACCTACTTGAAACCCAACATCCACTTTGGAGGGACTACTCAATTTAGACATTGTACTTTAAATACGGTCTACTACTAGCTGTGCCGCCCAGTGGAGGATGGGTTCCCTTCTGAGTCTTGGTCCTCCCAAGGTTTCTTCCTAATCCCCACCTAGGGAGTTTTTCCTTGC
>JAOYMR010000012.1:15319537-15336376 GCA_025802075.1 Tenebrosternarchus preto | reverse complement strand
CAGACAGAAGAACAGAGTGATATACACCATCACAGACAGAAGAACAGTGATATACACCATCACAGACAGAAGAACAGACAGAAGAACAGAGTGATATACACCATCACAGACAGAAGAACAGTGATATACACCATCACAGACAGAAGAACAGTGATATGCACCACCACAGACAGAAGAACAATGATATGCACCACCACAGACAGAAGAACAGTGATATGCACCACCACAGACAGAAGAACAGAGTGATATACACCATCACAGACAGAAGAACAGAGTGATATACACCATCACAGACAGAAGAACAGTGATAAAGTTTCAAAGTTTCAAAATTTTATTTGTCACATACATAGTCATATACGGTACAACCTGCAGTGAAATGTGTGTCTGAGTATATGTGTGTGTGTATGTCTGTGAGTGAGTGTGTGTGTGTGTGTGTCTGTGCATGTCTGTGAATGTATGTTTCTGTGTCTGTGTGTATGTGTGGGTGTGTGTGTGTGTGTCTGTGAGTGAGTGAGTGTGTGTGTGTCTGTGTGTGTGAGAGAGAGAGAGAGTGAGAGAGCTTGCTAACAGCTATATTTGCTCTTTGTGGAAAGTGCTTCCTGGCTATACTGACATCTGCCCTGGTGTTCCGTGAAGAGCAACCTCCTACTGACACACACACATACATACACACACCCACACACACACACACACACAACCTGCTCTGCCCCCTACTGACACACACACACACTCACAGGTGCAGTGGTGCAGAGGGAGCCACTTGTCCTCATGTGGTGAAGCTCTAATCAAGCCACAGGAAGCCTGGAGCCCACAGGGAGCCTGTGTGTACGGGGGGGGGGATACACGTGTGTGTGTGTGTGCGTGCATGTTGTGTGTGTATTGGGGGGCATAGCATACACGTGTGTGTGTGTGTGTGTTGTGTGTATGGGGGGGCATAGAATACACATGTGTATGTGTGTATGTGGGGGGGGCATACGTGTGTGTGTGTATGTGTGTGTGTGTGTATGTGTGTGTGCGGGACTCATGTGGAATAGATTAGTGTTTGATGGTGAAACCAGGCCTCAAGCCTGTGTGCCTGTGTTGAGGGTGGAGCAGATGGGGGGAGGGAGGGACCAATGGGGGTGATGCATCTGGACGACATTAAACACAATTACAGGTTCACAGAAAAAAGTCTGGGCTGAGGGGTGGGACTTCCTTCCAGATTTCAACAATCTCTTCCTCCCTCTCTCTCTCTCTCTCTGTATGTTGTTCTTCTTTTGTGCTCGTTGTTGTAAGTGGAGGTGTTGGTGTTGAGTGGAGGTGTTGAGTGTGTTGTGAGTGGAGGTGTTGGTGTTGAGTGTGTTGTGAGTGGAGGTGTTGGTGTTGAGTGGAGGTGTTGTGAGTGGAGGTGTTGGTGTTGAGAGGAGGTGTTGAGTGTGTTGTGAGTGGAGGTGCTGGTGTTGAGTGTGTTGTGAGTGGAGGTGTTGGTGTTGAGAGGAGGTGTTGAGTAAGGAGACAGTGTAAGTGGGATTGTTTGAAGTTTGTAGGTCATGGACATCTGAAGTTCTTCTGCCTAACCCTAACTCTAACTCTAACCCTAACTCTAACTCTAACTCTAACCCTAACTCCTTGTGGAGGTGTGCTAAAGCCATTCAGCCAAATGCGTGTGCGTGTGTATGAGTGTGTGCTTGAGGGTGTGGAAGTGGCTGGTGGGTGTTTGTGAGGGTGTGTGTGTGTGTGCGTGTGTGTGTGTGTGTGTTCTTCAGAACTGTTTTAATATAAAATTCTCTTTCTTTCTCTATCTTTCCCATGAGGTCTTCCATAGTCCAATGCTGATGTCATTCACAGACACTGGTGTATGTGTGTGTGTGTGTGTGTGTGTGTGTGTATGTATGTGTGTGTGTATGTGGTGTATATGTGTGGTGTATGTGTATGTGTGTGTGTGTGTGGTGTATATGTGTGGCGTATGTGTGTGTGTGTGTGTGTGTGCAAGATACATCATGGGAAAAAGAGCAATGCTTCAGTTTCTGGATCATTAAAACTCACTGTTTCGACTTCGACCCTTGAAATGACAAGTAGCTACACTCCCTCTCTCTCTCCCTCTCTCTCTCCCCCTCTCTCTCTCTTTTATTTCCATGAATGTACGAAATACAATATTGCCAATCGTTTGAAAACATCAAATAATAATAAATAAAACATAACAAAAGTAATAATACAACATAACAATAACAACAATAATAATGATGATAATAATAATGTAATGATAACAATAAAAACAATGATAATAATAATAATGTAATGATAACAACAACATAATAACAACAATAATAATAATGATAATAATAATGTAATGATAACAATTACAATAATGATAATGATAATAATGTAATAACAACAACATAACAATAACAACAATAATAATGATATAATAATGATGTAATGATAACAACATAACAATAACAACAATAATAATAATGATAATAATAATGTAATGATAACAACATAACAATAACAATAATAATAATGATGATAATAATAATAATGTAATGATAACAACAACAACAATAATAATAATAAGAATGTAATAATAACTACATAACAATAACAACAATAATAATAATGATAATAATAATAATGTAATGATAACAACAATAACAATAATAATGGTAATGATAACAATAATAATAATTATTCAAATATTATTAACACATTCAAAACAATGTTGAACTATTGTAACTGTGTTCTTATTTAAACGGTAGAACTGTGCCCTCTTTATAGTAAACTATGTCCAGGTGTTAAAGTCTCACGTGATTATTTACATGGTTATTAGTCCAGCTTGTTGTCTAGGTGAACTGGGAATCATCCTTTTGGCATTAGAATCCAGGAATTAGTTTGTCTGCAGTTTAACAAGAGGGAATTGATTGCCTTTTAAAAGGAGAGAGAGTGATGAAGAAGAAGGTGTGAGTGATAAAACCAAATCTTTACACACACACTCCCGAACACACACACACTGTTGAACACACACACTCCCGAACACACACACACTGTTGAACACACACACTCCCGAACACACTCACACTGTTGAATGGGAGTATGATCGGGGTTGCAATGTCCTCCTCTGTTCATCAAAAATGTCCATTGAGAAATTTGTGAAGACAAAATAATGCTAAATAATGGAAAGTAGGACTATGGTTGTGTGTGTGTGTGTGTGTGTGTGTGTGTGTGTGTTTGTGTCAGTGTGGGTGGGACTTAGAGTTCAGTTCAACTCAAACATCTTTCCTTTTTAGATTAGATTAGATTAGATTCAGCTTTATTGTCTTTTCCCAGTGCATCATGGGATGTAAAGAACACCTGTCCTGTTTGAAATGCAGTTTCTGAATAAAGTCACACAGGAAGTTAAGGGGCTCATGTTCCTTTCTTTAGTTCTAGTACCAAGAAATGGTTTCCTTTTTTTTTTGCGAATGAGTATTTACTGTGATGCTGCTGTTACATTCTGGGATATGTAGTGTAACTATGTTGTGTTCGATGGATGAATTTCACATAGATTTGCCCTCTGACTGGTATAATACAGGTGAAATGTGTAAAATCACTGCAGGTGGAATATTCTTCACAACACGTGTGCATGCTACAGTTTTTTTGAAGGGGGGGAGGTGCAGACACAGTATGATATCATATCTATCACATCTCTATTACATATATCACATATTTATCACATCTCCCACCTCTCTACCACATCTTTATCACATCAATCACAGCTTTACCACATCTATCACATTCATCACACACATCACATTTATACATGTAACACGTCTCTATCACATCCGTCACATCTTTATCACATCCATCACATCTGGAAACATTTAGCCGACAAGCCTGGAAATCGTTCTCAGTATCCAAATGAAACAAAAGAACAAATGCTAATAAATGGTTTCTTTGTGCTGTACTGCAGGTCTCTGTGCTGTAATGCAGATTTTTCTGTGCTGTACTGCAGGTTTCTCTGTGCTGTACTGCAGGTCTCTGTGCTGTACTGCAGGTTTCTCTGTGCTATACTGCAGGTTTCTCTGTGCTGTACTGCATGTCTCTGTGCTGTACTGCAGGTTTCTCTGTGCTGTACTGCAGATCTCTGTGCTGTACTGCAGGTTTCTCTGTGCTGTACTGCAGGTTTCTCTGTGCTGTACTGCAGGTCTATGCACCACCCGCCAGCACAGCCGACTACAACCGAGATTCGCCAGGTTACCCCACCTCCAAAGGACCAGGAGCAAGCTTCTCCAGTTCCTTCTTTATGCCAGGTACACACACACACACACACACACACTCTTACACACACACACACACACACACTCTTTTACACACACACACACACACACACATACACACTCTTATACACACTCACACACACTCTTACACACACTCACACACACTCTTATACACACTCACACACACACATACCCGCTGTTACACACACATAATTTTACACACACACACACACACACACACACACCCTTACACACACATGAACTCACACATACACACAGTGTTACACAGACACATTTTTACACACACACACACACACACACAAACTCGCACATACACACACAGTGACAGACACACATACATGCACATACGTGTATGCATGTTTCTTGACAATAATTAGTTGTTAATTTACTGTGGGTTTATTTTAAATTATATTATTCATGTAGAGTATAGAATAGTAATCTTTATTGAACCACAAAGATATCTCTCTCTCTTTCTTTCTTTCTTTCTTTCTCCCTCCATCTCTCTCTCTCCTGCCCTCCTGCATCCATCCTCTTTCTGCCTCTTTCTCTCTCTCTCTCTCTCTCTCTCTCTCTCTCTCTCTCTCTCTCTAACCACAGATGGTCACCACAGTACAGACCCATGGACTTCCTCCAGTGGCATGAACCAACCTGGTTACAGTGGCATGCTGGGAAATTCCTCTCATGGTCCTCAGAGTGGCAGCTACTGTGGCCTACACCCACACGAGAGACTTGTGAGCCTCTTCCTGTCTCATTCCCAGCCTCTTCCTGTCTCATTCCCAGCTTCTTATACCTCATTCTTTGATTCTTATTATTTTGACATAAAACTACTATAAATATATTAATTATCGTAAACATATAAATTATTATCCATATTATTTATAACCATAAATATCACATCAAATAAGATCACATGTAACATTTGGGGAGAGTCTCCTCCCTCTCCCAGGGGCAGGTCTTGGATGAACCACATCACGTTTCTTTCCTCAGAGTTACCCTACACACTCCTCAGCTGAGATCAACCCCACCCTTCCACCCATGTCAACATTCCACCGCAGCAGCGGGACCAATCACTACAGCACTACGTCCTGCACCACCAGCTCAAACGGGACTGACAGCATTATGGGTAAGATCAAACGGGACAGAATGCATTATGGGTAAGATCAAACTGGACAGAATGCATTATGGGTAAGATCAAACTGGACAGAATGCATTATGGGTAAGATCAAACTGGACAGAATGCATTATGGGTAAGATCAAATTGGACAGAATGCATTATGGGTAAGCCACAGAGCACTGTTCGTGTGAATTTAGAGTTCATCTAATCCATCTCCCACTGTTTATCTGGGTCGTGGGTGTAGTGTAGTGTAACCCTAACCCCAAATAAAAAACGTGGATTTACTGGTAAATTGCCTTTGCCTTTTGGCTCAGCTTCCTCTTCACCATAACGGACCGTACAGGATCCACAGCACCGCTGGGTTAGAGTGAACCCTACAGGATCCACAGCACCGCTGGGTTAGAGTGAACCCTACAGGATCCACAGCACCGCAGGGTTAGGGTGAACCCTACAGGATCCACAGCACCGCAGGGTTAGGGTGAACCCTATAGGATCCACAGCACCGCAGGGTTAGGGTTAACCATACAGGATCCACAGCACCGCAGGGTTAGGGTGAACCCTACAGGATCCACAGCACCGCAGGGTTAGGGTGAACCCTACAGGATCCACAGCACCGCAGGGTTAGGGTTAACCTTACAGGATCCACAGCACCGCAGGGTTAGGGTTAACCATACAGGATCCACAGCACCGCAGGATAAGGGTTAAGGTGAGAGAGAGAGAGAGAAAGAGAGAGTGTGTGTGTGTGTGTGAGAGAGAGAGAGTGTGTGTGTGTGACAGAGTGTATGTGTGTGTGTGAGAGAGAGAGAGAGAAAGTGTGTGTGTGAGAGAAAATGCGCGTGTGTGAGAGAGAGTGTGTGTGTGTGAGAGAGAGAGAGTGTGTGTGTGTGTGTGTGTGTGTGTGTGTGTGTGAAGGTGTGAAGGAGATTGAGAGTAACTCATCTGTAAATTCTGCATCTGGAACTGAACTGCACATTTTCAGTATGTCATAAGATATGATATAATAAAACACACACACATACACACACACATATAGACTTCAGTTCCAGTGGAGAGTCGTTATTGGAGGGATGACAAGGTGTCAGTGAAGGAAGGGATGTGAAGATCTCTCTCTCTCTCTCTCTCTCTCTCTCTCTCCCTCTCTCTCTCCCTCCCTGTGTTTATTGAGCAGTTAACCGGGCAACGAGTGGAGCAGGAAGCAGCTCCCAGACTGGGGATGCTTTAGGAAAGGCCCTGGCTTCGGTGAGTGTGCAGGCCTCAACTGAGTACATGAATGTGGTTTAATGTGTTGAATGTTTATTTTTGCTTATGAAGGGTTGAAGGCTTTACTAAGATAATTAGCGGTGTGTGTGTGTCTATGCAATGTATGTTTTGTTTGAGTGTATGTGTGAGAGAGAAAGAGGCTTTGTTAGGTCACTGTCAAATAATCAAAATTCTCATTAAAACAGTCAAAGGATATCAAAGTGTAAAAACACACTGCTCAAACACACACATACACACACACACACACTCATGCACATACAGTGAATGCAGAAAGTATTCAGATCCCTTTAAATTTTTCATTCTTTGTTTCATTGTAGCCATTTACTAAAATCAAAATAGTTCATTTTTATTTCTCATTAATGTACACTCAGCACACCATCTTGACAAAAAAAAAACAGAAATGTAGAAATTTTTGCAAATTTATTAAAAAAGAAAAACTGAAATATCACATGGTCATAAGTATTCAAACCCCACTTCTGCCAAGTTGCCACTGATGGGCCACTGAGCAAGATGTATTCAGTCACAATTGTAAGTCACTTTGGATAAAAGTGTCAGCCAAATGCCGTAAATGAGCTTGTACAGTACGAATCTTCTTGGCAATAATGCAACAAGTTTTTCACACCTGGATTTGGAGATCCTCTGCCATTCTTCCTTGCAGATCCTCTCCAGTTCCATCAGGTTGGATGGTGAACGTTGGTGGACAGCCATTTTCATGTCTCTCCAGAGATGCTCAATTGGGTTTAGGTCAGGGCTCTGGCTGGGCCAGTCAGGAATGGTCACAGAGTTGTTCTGAAGCCACTCCTTTGTTATTTTAGGCAAAAAGTTTAATCTTCGTCTCATCAGACCAGAGAATCTTACTTCTCATAGTCTGGGCGTCTTTCATGTGTTCTTGGCAAACTCTATGCGGGTTTTCATATGTCTTGCACTGAGGAGAGGCTTCCGTCAGGCCACTCTGATAGTTGACTTTGTGGAACTTTTTCCCATCTCCCTACTGCATCTCTGGAGCTCAGCCACAGTGATCTTCGGGTTCTTCTTTACCTCTCTTACCAAGGCTCTTCTCCCACGATTGCTCAGTTTGTGCCAGATCTTGGCCAGGTTGTTTTCTGTCAAGATGGGGTGCTGAGTGTACATTAATCAGAAATAAAATGAACTTTTTTGATTTTAGCAAATGGTTGCAATGAAACAAATAATGAAAAATTTAAATGGGTCTGAATACTTTCCGTACCCACTGTATATACACACACACACACACACACACACACACACACATAAATACATTCTTAAACATTAATACTCAGGTTCAAATGCTCATGAATTAATAACTAGGTAGTATAAGGTGAGGAGCGTACATTCTCTCTCTCTCTCTCTCGCGCACACACACACACTCACACACACACACTCACTGATTTACTAATTCCTGGATTAACCCTCCTCAGGGAGCTTTAGTGGAGATGTTTAGCATTAATATGTGTGATTAGATTAGACATGTGTGTATGAGTGTGTGTGTGTGTGTGTGTGTGTATGTGTGGGTATGTGTGTGTGTGGGTATGTGTGGGTATGTGTGTGTGGTGAGTGTGTGTGTGTGTGTATATGTGTGGGTATGTGTGTGTGGTGAGTGTGTGTGTGTATGTGTGGATATGTGTGTGTGTTGAGTGTGTGTGTGTGTATGTGTGTGTGGTGTGTGTGTATGTGTGTGTGGTGAATGTGTGTGTGGTGAATGTGTGTGTGTGTATGTGTGTGTGGTGAATGTGTGTGTGGTGGGTATGTGTGTGTGTTGGTATGTGTGTGTGGTGAGTGTGTGTGTATGTGTGGGTATGTGTGTGGTGAGTGTGTGTGTATGTGTGTGTGGTGAGTGTGTGTGTGTATGTGTGTGAATGAGTGTGTGTGTGTATGTGTGTAGGTATGCGTGTGTGGTGAGTGTGTGTGTGTGTGTATGTTTGTGTATGTGTGTGTGGTGAGTGTGTGTGTGTATGTGTGTGGGTATGTGTGTGTCGTGAGTGTGTGTGTGTATGTGTGTGTGGTGAGTGTGTGTGTGTGTGTATGTGTGTGTGGTGAGTGTGTGTTTGCTCATTTGTTATGTTATTGTTACAGATCTACTCCCCTGATCATACCAACAACAGTTTCTCTTCTAACCCTTCCACCCCAGTAGGATCTCCACCTTCTCTCACAGGTTAGTGTATGCATATGTAGGATCTCCACCCTCTCTCACGTTAGTGTGTGTGTATGTACGATCTCCACCCTCTCTCACAGGTTAGTCTGTGTGTATGTAGGATCTCCACCCTTTCTCTCAGGTTAGTGTGTGTGTATGTAAGATCTCCACCCTCTCTCACAGTTTAGTGTGTGCGTATGTAGGATCTCCACCCTCTCTCACAGGTTAGTGTGTGTGTGTGTGTATGATCTCCACCCTCTCTACAGGTTAGTCTATGTGTATGTACGATCTCCACCCTCTCTCACAGGTTAGTCTGTGTGTATGTAGGATCTCCACCCTCTTTCACAGGTTAGTGAGAAAAGTAAGGGAGTGAGTGAGGGAGAGAGGGAGAGGGAGAGAGAGGAGCAGCTGTTTAAATGCACTCTGAGTTTGGCATGAAAACAAGATGGCCGCCAAACTCGCTGCCAAGATTCCGTGCTCTGTTCATCATGTCTGAAGGATGAGCTCCATGGTGACTCATTCCCACGGCAACTTAACCAGTGCCATGGTTAGGCAGGGAGAGCTGAGGAACACACACACACACACACATTCAGACACACACTCAGACACAAACACACATACACACTCACACTCAGACACAAACACACATACACATTCAGACACAAACACACACATACACACTGACACTCAAACACAAACACACACAGACACAAACACACACACACACTCAGACACAAACACACACACACTCAGCCACCTTAATGAGAACCATCTTAACAGGAGCCATCTTAACGAGAACCACCTTAATGAGAACCACTTTAATGAGAACCACCTTAACAGGTGCTTGAACATCTGAAAGCAGGTGAGAAGAACCAGAGCAGTACAAGAGATGTTAGAGTGTGTGTGTGTGTGTGTGTGTGTGTGTGTGTGTGTAAATTCCCAGCCACAGAAACATTGTGGCCACTGTCTGAACAGAATGAGAGATGTTATCTGCAGAGTGTGTATGTGTGTGTCTGTGTGTGTGTGTGTGCCAAACACAGGCAGTCAGACAAGCAGAGTGCTAGATAAATATAGAGAGCTTAATTAGCTAAGGGGAGAGGGAGTTTCGCTATGCCTGGTTGCAGTTTGACTAAGAGTGCACTATTTGGCCAATTACTGTCATGGACTATTTTGGTGGGTGTTCTGGAGGTGTTTTTCGCAACAATACAAACAAATAACCAAACAAACAAATATGAACGTTAAAACACAGTAAGTAATAACTCAGATTTACAGTAAAAGCAGAGATTGGTGATGTTGTTTATATAGTAGAATCTTCTTGGGCTGAAATGTTTTAAACACTTAAAGGACTGTGCATTAAAGTTTCTTTCTCATATAATAAAGTGGACTGACAGTTACATTCTAAGGTTTTGGTCATTTAAATCCGTTATGATATGCTTTTTAAATTTTTTTTATAAAAATAAAAATAAGTGTGGAGTGGGTTTTCTCTCTGGTCTGCAGTCAAGAGTTTGAGAACACAAGTACTCAAAGAAAGTCTTTGTACACACCAATTAGATCCTTTTACACTGTTCCTGTCACACCGTACAGTTTCATGATTAGTGGCTAAAACCCTTCATCACAGGCTACTGGTGTGAACCAGAATGGTGCAGAAAATATTATCAAATGATGTATCCAGAAAATTAACCACCATGTGCAAGAGAGGTGACACAGAAACTTTAGTGTTTTATATGGTCACTAAAAGGCATTATACAAAATTTTCTTATTTAAATTTATCTAATTATTCAGTACATTTAATTCCACATTGACATCTTTTAATGATAGTCACACACACACACACACACACACACACACAAACTGATGACACATATAAACCTCACACTCTCTCCTCCCCTAAGCCATGGGTCTACTGATTTGAGTCCCTAATGGAGTATTTTGAAGGTAGAAACCTCCTCAGACCACTTAGTGGAGAGTGAACTCCAGACACCCAGTGGCATGCAGCCTGGCCCTCCTGCGTGGGTGGGCCACGACTTGTCTCTGAATATCAAAGTCAAGCTGAGATCATTACCGCTGCTTAATGCGTTCTGTGTTACACTCACTGCGGCCTCACTTAGGGAGGGCCTTATGTCCCTCTGAGAGGCGAGGGCCACGCTCACATACTCATTACTGCTCTTCCTCTTGTTACATGATGCACGTTTTTATTCATCCACTTTTTCGTTTCATAATGAAAGACATTTTGTGTCATAGTTTATAAAGTGTACATTCATTCTGACATATTTCATGATGATCCCACCTGCCAGCAGTAAGATGTATAATCCTCACTGCAGTGCTGTAAACATTCAAAATGTTGTTATTAAGATGTTATTAATGCTATAACAGTAACAATGTTATTATTGTTATTAATGTTAATGTGATGTTGTTAGATTGTTGGTTCCACATACATCCTGATATTTTACTAGAGACCAAAAAAACAAAAGAGAAGGAAGACATGTCTGTACTGGATAAGGCTGTACTGGATGTGTCTGTACTGGACGTGTGTACTGGATGCGTCTGTACGGGATGTGTCTGTACTGGATAAGGCTGTACTGGATGTGTCTGTACTGGACGTGTGTACTGGATGTGTCTGTACGGGATGTGTCTGTACTGGATAAGGCTGTACTGGATGTGTGTACTGGACGTGTCTGTACTGGAAAAGGCTGTACTGGATGTGTCTGTACTGGACGTCTCTGCGCTGGACATGTCTGCTGGTGGCATGGGACTGGCTGCGGTTCTTTGCCTCTTTCTTGCTCGTCCCTCATTCTGGGAATCATCAGAACAAAGCAGGTTTCACAGATCCACTGAATCATCAGAACAAAGCAGGTTTCACAGATCCACTGAATCATCAGAACAAAGCAGGTTCCACAGCTCCACTGAATCATCAGAACAAAGCAGGTTCCACAGATCCACTGAATGATCAGAACAAAGCAGGTTCCACAGATCCACTGAATCATCAGAACAAAGCAGGTTCCACAGATCCACTGAATGATCAGAACAAAGCAGGTTCCACAGATCCACTGAATCATCAGAACAAAGCAGGTTCCACAGATCCACTGAATCATCAGAACAAAGCAGGTTCCACAGATCCACTGGGGCCACAAAGCAGCACCAGTTCATCCTCACCCAGCTGGACTCACTATGACTCCCTAACATGGGCACACAGAGCAGAATGTGCACTCCTGGGCAAAAAATGGGATAAACCCAAGATTAAATCAACTGGTCCTAACAACAAATCATTGGTCGGAACATTTACGAGCGCTAAAAACACTGATAACACCTGTACCACCATTTGCTTTGTCACTGCTCACTCCTGCAGGAAACTGCAGGGTTAGGGTTAGTACATGAAGAAAATCACCAATATTTTTAATTGCTTTGATAAAAAAAATAAATAAATGAAACTCACATGTCTGTTCTAATAACACGGTAAAAGCTTAATATAATGCAATTTTAAATGCAGTGTAATATGTAAATATGCAGTCTAAACACAGGTTGAGGTAGCGGTAAAGTCAGCACCCAGGCCTCACAGGGACTCTGACTCAGGCATTATGAGAGAGTCTTGCACTCTTAGACTGTGATTCTGCAGGAACAGTTATTGAGTCAGCACACATAGTGCTGCTGTTATTAAATATATATATATGTATTATAAGTATGTGCATATGACCAATAGCAGTGTTGGACATAAACAAATATATACAGCCTTTAAAATATAAATGTTATAAACAGAAAATACATGCAAATTTTATATGGGGAAACAAAATGCAGAAACTCATTACTTTGTATGAATCATCATAAATCTACATATGTTTTTATTTTATTTTTTTTATTTTATTTAGTTTCGGCCTCAGAAACGTGTGTTAATGTCTAATTAACACATACAGAGTGAGATAGAGAGAGACAGAGTGAGATAGAGATAGAGGTGGGAAGACAGAGAGAGACAGAGATAGAGGGGGGAAGACAGAGAGATAGAGAGAGACAGAGAGATGGGGAGGAGAAACTGGTGTACATACATTAAACAGTCAGCAATGGGTCATAATACAGAGCACTAAATGACATTTCTTTTGTTTATTTTCTTTGTCGTTGCTACTAAGGAGAATGAGAACATGTGCCTATTGTTTAATATAATTCCAGTTTTCTATTTGCATATGGATTTTCTTAAGGTAAAAATACAAACGAGATCAGGCCCTCTGAGGATTACTTTTGCATCTGCATGGAAGTAGAACCAGAGTTTGCCATTTCTGCTCAAAGAATAGCTTTTTTTATTCAATAACTTTAGTCTTTAAAAAGACTCACACACAGAACAAGCAGAAAAGGGAACGGAAACTAATGGAGGAAGAAGAGGGAGGATAACCAAGAGATAGACACACAAGAAGTGGGTAACACATTTCTAAAATGCTAATTTCAGCAGAAAGAAATGTGATTCACTGAACAAGCATGCACACAGTGTAACCAAACAACACCACATTAAAATCATTCAACGTAAAAAAAACAAATTTCAAGTCAGCAGAGAACCAGACAGTTCCATAAACCTGATCTATCACTTCACATGGTGCTCCATCATGATACAGGGCCCTCCCACAGCCAGGACCAGTGTCCCTGCAGAGAACCAGGCATCTCCACAGACCATGGTTTTTGGAGGCTTGGTGAGGGGATGGTGTTTGGTGTGGAGATGGAGTTTGGTGTGGAGATGGTGTTCAGTGTAGAGATGGTGCTTGGTGAGGGGATGGTTCCTAGACCTAAACTACTCTAGGTTACCTGCTGTAATGTTGCAATGAATGCTGTTAGCTTCTGTGGTTTCTCTCCTTAACAGTTTTAAATGTTGTCAAAAGATATTTTGATCTTTGTATAATAGTTAAAAAAAATTGCTTTAAGATTTAAAAAGTTCATGGGCACTTTAATTTATCTTAGCACATCAGTTGTTTTTGTTGTAAATTCAAAATTCCTGGGGTGCTTAGCTGTAATGGTAAGGTTTGTCTGAAATGCTCCACACTCTTTGGACATAGTACTAATAAAATGAGAATAGTATGTACTACCATTAAAAATAAGAGCATAGTGCATAGTATCCATCGGCAAACACAGCTGCACTGTGGTGATTGCGGCTATCCAGCCATAATGTTGGGTGTCCACTGCACCGTACCGCTCTAGTGTGGGCAGCAGGTGTGTGTCTCTCTCTCTCTACTGAGCCTCGCTGTGCTGTTTTCTTGGGCGCCTTTGGCCGTATCGAGCATGTGGCATTCAAGGAGCCCTTCAGCTGTGTCTTCTCCGCTGTTCCTGCCTTTGGGTTTATTGATGTACTTCTTGATTTCTTCAAGCTTAATCCCACTTCTGACACCAGTGTAGCATCAGTGTGGAAGAAGGACCCGGCTGTGCCGTTTCTGCTTAAGCAATGGCTCTTTCATTCAACAGCGTAGTCTTAAAAAAGACCCACACAATGAACGAGCAGGAAAGGGAAGAAACTAATGTGTACAAACAGAGGATAAGATAACCAGGTCACACACATGACTTATCGAACAAACACATTTCAATAAACACAAATAATTTCACCAAACAACAACACATGAAGAACATTAAAATTCAACTAAACATATCAGCAAAGAAGCACACGGCATTCCTTTGAGTGTCCGGCATCTCTTTCTTTTGTTAAAAGAGAGTCGGCCTCCTTCATCTCGGAGTTTCAGAGCAGTCTGCCGAGAGTCTTACGATAATGTCTCTTTCTACAGGTGGATGGAGCTCCGCCCACAGCAGGGTGGTGCCTCCCCTGTGCTCTGCTCTTTCTACGTTCCTCCACATTCTTCAGTCAGCCTGCACTCCCACATGTAGCTGCTTTGGTCTCCATCCCTCCTCCATCCTCACAACGCCAGAGGGGCCTTCATGAGCTTCTCCAGTCAATCCACACTTTCCACACTGAGGTAGGTGTGACTGTACTGTAATGTCGATGCAGTCAGCTATAATGAGATTGTCACTGATGTCTGAATTCTGCAACCCCCCCCCCACCCCTCTTCTGTGAACTTCGCTGTGGTGTTGTTATCCACGCATGGCAGTAGTCTGTAAATTCAGGCTAGATGGCAGTGTAACGGGGGTGAAGAATATGCGTGAGGGGAGTTGCTGTGTGTGGGATGATTGAAGCTGCATATGGTGAAATAGAAGCTGTCAAATTTATTCAGTGAGAAACGAGAATGATAGGTTGCTGAAAAGTCTGAGTAGATATTATGACCGTCTGACTTCCATCTGTCCTTCTCCACGAGGACCATATCAGAAGTATCTGGAGTTTTTTTTTAATGCTTTCATAAATTATGGAGCTACTCCGGGAAAGCCTAGATTACCAGAGTTTTGTGCAAAATATCTCATTTCAAACACTGCAGTGATATCTAGCATAATTTCCTAGATTATGTCCATGTTGAATTTCCAACTGAAACAGTAAACAAGAATGAGTACTGTGAAATTTTGAGTCATATTTGCTTTGACTCATAGTATGATTTAGATTTTAGGCAAATAGCTTTTATAAAAGCACAAAATCAAGACGAAACACAAATGTGTATATACACATATGTAAATACTGATCTGTAAACCTGTGAAACTTGACCTGCATTTATATTCTCTAAGAGTATACTAAGTATTTGTGTACTATGTACTATATGACTCTAAATGAATTTCATCTTAAATGTTTTTATTTTTTGAAGCAGATTTTTATTATTTAGGTGCAAATGTTTTGGCTACTGCAGGTATCCAGCAACCACAGTCCAAAGATCAGACACTTTTAGATCCCACAGACTCTGGACCATTCTGGACATGCTATATTATGAATAATTTACATAAAGTCATAAAGCTTTAGGAAGCTTCTCATTCTCAGATATAGAACACAGAACATATAGTTAATCCCTTCACTGGCCTGCTTCTGTGAGATTATGCATGCAGTAAGGTCTTACACAGCTGCTTCTGTCCAGGCAAAGTTAGTGGCTAACTTCTCCTTTCAGAAAGAATTCTATAGAGTCTTTTGGAAAACTGACACAGCCTTGCACATCTTCAGTGAACTAATGTGAGGTGGAGGCTCCATGAACACCTTGAAAAACCAGATTCAGCAGAGCTGATTCTTTAGAGCCTGAGGGTTTTTGCCCCAGCCTGAAAGAGCTTCAGTACTATAAAAGTATCATCTTAGAAGAGGTCATTTTCCCTTTGGGCCAAACTGCCAAAAAGTGATACAGACATAGTTCAGTGATAATATTCTCAATACAGTTCAGTGTTAATGTTATTCTGAAAGTAGATTTTTCTTGCTTTTCTGCACGAACTGTAATGGTAATGTTCATCTTTTTGGAGAACTGACATTAATGATAATCAGTTTCTTTTTGTATTTTAATATATGGGGACAGAGGGCATAGGTCCTAACTTAAAGCACAACTATATAAACAAATAAGAACTTAAAAAATCTCCTCTACAGCCGTGGGTGAGAAAGAACATCTTCAAAACAGATCAGAAGTGAGAAAACATGGGAGCATAGTGGAGAATAGATGAATCCTTCTCCATGTCTTATGCTACATCTGATAAAAATTTGCCGGAACTCATGAGCCTTATTAACACAGCCAGGCAAAGACAGCAGCGGGCTGTGTGAGACCACGCATGCTAAGCAGTAGTATAGCTCCACTGGAACACCCCGACTGCTGAGCCCCTCCCCACCACAATCATTTACGCACACTCACTCATTCACACACACGCACACAGACGCTCACACACATAGACACACACATGCAGAGCTTCAGTGCAGAGGAGGCAAAATGACAATGACAGTTGCAGCTTGTCCAGGAGGCGTCCAGCTGCTTCAGAGGCACTGTGTGATGCTACGCCACCACCACCTGAGAGAAGAGAACTCTAACCCTAACCCACCACCTGAGAAAAGAGAACTCTAACCCTAACCCACCACCTGAGAGGAGAACTCTAACCCTAACCCACCACCTGAGAGAAGAGAACTCTAACCCTAACCCACCACCTGAGAGAAGAGAACTCTAACCCTAACCCACCACCTGAGAGAAGAGAACTCT